>JARQZK010002895.1:732500-895000 GCA_030704885.1 Cynegetis impunctata | reverse complement strand
ATGAGAAGCAAAATGGAAAGTATAGCAGCAATGAACCAATTTTAAAATCGATTTTTCATTATAATAAAATAATTTTTTCGTGAAAAATAAAATCTTGTATGCACCACGTGCGTTACTACATCCTAACGCCCATCGGGTGTTAGGATTTATATAACAGCTTTAGGCACTAGTGCCTGAAAGTAGAAATGAATCGTTAAAAACAATGACAATATTTTTTTATTATAAATCTTAAAGGTACAATTATGTAAATTATTGAAGTGAATACTAAAAGCATCCAACTTTTCTCCTCTAAGAGCAATGTAAGTGTTAGTTGTCGGAATAAGTAATAGTTATTTATGTACCAAGTGCGTTATATAGATCCTTATGCCCTGAGGGAAACATTCGGCCCGAGGGCCTCTGGCCCGAGGGATGAATATTGCCCGATGGGCATAAGGATCTAGTAACGCACGCGGTGCATACAAGATTTTATTTTTCACGAAAAAAATATTATATTATGATGAAAAAGCGATTATAAAATCGTTTCATTGCTCCTATCCATTTTCCTTCTCATAGTAGGCATGTCATTTATAGATATTTTGACGTTTGTGAATATTTTTGTCATCATATTCAGTGAATGTCATTGCTGCTTTCTTTGTGTAGTCTTAAAGAAATAATGAAAATGAAAATGAATTTACCCAAGAATATCATAGAAAATGCAGCCAAAGCTGCGAATAATTAATTGCCGAAGAAATCCAGAGTCGGATACGATAAGGATTATGAAGTATTTAATCAATGAAATTTGCTTCATTTCTCCTAGTACAATAAGCGGGCGTTTTAAATCCATTATGCCCGCAAATGCGGGCGTAATGGCCTAGGGCATAATGAGTGTATTTATAGCAACCGTATCCAAGGTGAAATAAACATATAATATACAAGTGAAAAATAAATTACTTATACTGGCAATGCTGGTAACTTCTGCTTCTGCGCGAACTGCTTTTACTTTCTTATTAGGCGTATCTTCCTGCCCCATGATTCTTTAAGCACAGATTCAGCAGCTTGTTCAATATCCAAAGACTCATCATTATCACTCATTTTTTGACGATTTTTTTTACAAAACTTCGTAGGAAATATCGCGACAGAACCTTGACATTAAACAATTCCTTAGAAACAGATTATCAGTTCAACGTATGAAAAAATCGAATTCTCCGCTTTCACATAAAATCTTGTATGAAATTCGTTGGGAAAAGATAATTGTCCCGTGCTTAAAACCCATTCGTTTCTCAACTTGTTACATAAATAGCTATTAAAGATTTCGGAAAGGAAAATTGATTTAAACTTTTATATCGTATCTCGATTTTAATTCTGAGAGACACCTAGCATTGATGACATAGATGGCGCCGTCATTTGTTCGCATGTCAATAGTGCTCTTCTTAAACTAAGAGGAGGTTTAACAGGGTCAGTCAAAAAATACTGAAGAAATAAAATTGCTTTTTCTTCAATAGAACACCCTATATATTACTCCATATTTCAATTCTGCTCAAAATTCTGAACAAAATTTACATCATTTCCTAAATTCAACCGTTTTCGAGATATCGAATTTTGAAAATAATTTTTTACTTCTCTCAAATTTATTGAAGAAAAAGCACGAAATGATAGATATTTATTATGAGAGTCACACAAGGTGGAGTAGGTATGTGGATATGATTATAATTTAATTATAATATTTTTAAAGAAAATAAAAAAGCATAGTTGTTCAGGGTTGATAAAAATGTACGAAACAAGTTATAATAATATTTAATAAGGTGCTCAAAATGTTTACCATTTAACTCCTGATAGTAAATTTAGTTTACAAAAATAGGCCGCCAAATATCTAAGAGTTGCAAGAAAGAATATGGCATGAAATTTCAACCATTCCTCCTCACATGATTTTAAATTCACTACAAAATTTTGTTCAGCGAGTTCATTACTGTAAGGAGGTAAATGGTAAACAGTTTGAGCACCTTATTAAATAGAATTTGTTGGTTATTACAACTTGTTACGTGCATTTTTATCAACCCTGAACAATTATGCTTTATTATTTTCTGTAAAAATATAATTGAATTGTAATCATATCCATATACTCCACCTTGTGTGACTTTCATAATAAATATCCATCATTTCGTGCTTTTTCTTTGATAAATTTGAGAGCAGTAAAAAGTTATTTTCAAAATTCGAAATTTCGAAAGCGGTTGAATTTAGGAAATGATGTTCTTTGTAAATTTTGTTCAGAATATTGAGCAGAATTTAAATATGGTATAATAAATAGGGTGTTCTATTGAAGAAAAAGCAATTTTATTTCTTCAGTATTTTTTGACTGACCCTATATACTTAATTTTTATTTAATGTGATAAATTTAGAAAAACCCTAAAACTTTTGTATCTTAACATTTTTCGATATATATATATATATATATATATATACATTTTACGTGTTATAAAAAACTATTGTCAAATGCTGCATCGAGAAATGTGTCTTCAAGTCGTTGCACGATTTCATAAGTATAAATTTTAAAAAAATTCATGTTATTTAAAATAGACATTTTCTTGAATCTCAGTATGTTATCGCTGTTCTCATATTTGATTTTATTTAAAATTCAAGATATCTTCAATAAGGATAACGATTCTTGAACATAGAAAGAACCACGCCACTGACGGGCAGCACTAAGAGGCCAGCAAGGTCGCTGGACCCGTCAGCTTCCAGATTATTCAACATAGTTTATGATCTTGACAAGTTATTATGACTCAATAAATATATAAAAATATAAACTTCACCTTTTATATATGAGAATTTTAATTTTTACTACGTACGTCCTCTCTCTCGTCTTCTTCTTTTTTTTTTGTACGTTGCCACGATCAAGTTTCATGTGGATTTCGGAGTTGAAACACTGACATGTTTATGACGTTACTTGGATGTAATTTTTAGTGTTTACAGGATTATGACAAGTTGGAATATAGTTTATAGAAGGGACTGTATGATAAATGTGTGTACGGCGTTAGGAATTTTTTCATGAATACCTAATCTCTTTCTTGTTACTTTCTCCTATTTTTCTCTTAAATTTGATTTACTTTATAATTTTATTCAAAAATAAGCGATAAGAACTCACGTTTCTATACTTCCATGTTAGCTAAAAAGCACAGCTATTTGTTGTATTCATTAAAATAATTCTTGTGAAAGATTAGTACAAGTTATTGGTAGATTTTTATCTTTGAATTGGGTGTTTTCATAAAATTTCGTAGAGATTGAATGAAAATATACTGAACTACTAAAATAACTGGAAGAATACATTCAAAATTGGTAGATAGATTCTACTAAAAAAAGAAGTTAAGTTATTGTTACTCGAGAAGTGTTTTTACAGCAAGGGGGAATATTTTGATACGGATATAAATTAGCCTTTAAGTATCTTGTTATTAGATGTTATATTACTTTTCTTTCTTTTATCTTTGTTGTCTTTTTTGTAAACGTGTCCTATACAAGTGTATCTTGTCTGAAAGGATGAATAAAGTTATTATTATTACTCTAATTCAAGGACCTCAGTTGGCAATAAATGATATATATATATATATATATATATATATATATATATATATATATATATATATATAAAATATTTTATATATATATATATATATCATTTATTGCCAACTGAGGTCCTTGAATGAGAGTAATAATAATAATAACTTCATTCATAATAATAATAAAGTTTATTTGTTAATGGTTTACAAATTACAAATTAATCAATTCAAAATAGATTTCCAAACAAACATAAATTGAAATAGGTAGACCTACTCCTCGAAACTAGAGCTACCCGTGTTATAACGAATATAGAATCACAACGCAACCTTTGCTTAAAAAAAAATTGAAAACTGAAAAATAACTTCAAAATAATCACAAAGTCAGAGTTTATCAAATCAAGGAGTGTATGTCAAAAATAGAGTAAAATGTCACAATCGGGGTTCAAATTTCACAATCGGTATTATTATTTCACAAATTGGGTAAAAATTTCGATATTCGGTAGGTTCTAACATCATCAAATTCCTTTCGATGGCATAATTTAATGACATCATGTATGTTTTCTTTTTCTGTGAGCATAAAACTTTTTTGAGATTTTACTTTGAATATAATTATGACTTTAGTTTTTTTTGAAAGAGGCATAAGTTTTTGACTCTTTAATATTAGCGGGGAGAAAATTATAGATTCTAGGGGCCAGGCACACCATATTTCTTTGGCCAATTGTTTTTTCCGCTCAGGGTTTTATTAATTTTCCTACTCCTGACCTAGTATGATGTTGATGGGCCACTGTTCTCATTACAGACCTATCTTTAAATAGGTTCAGCATCATCCTATAAGCATATAGTTTATTCATTTCCATCAATTCAGATTCCTCAAATAATCGGTCAGTTAGATAAGTTCTCTCTTTTTTCAAAATAATTTTTATGAACCATTTCTGCATCACTTGTAATCTTCTCATATGCGTTTGATATGCACCACCCCATCCCAGAATTCCTTACGACAACTGTAGTGACTGTATCAATGAACAAAAGATCATCTTCAATTCGGGCGTATCTAAACTATTTTGTAGGTACTTGAATATCTAATTTTATTTACAATGTATTGAATCTGAATATCCCATTTCAGATGACAATCAATCATGATACCCAGATATTTGACAGATGATGAACCCACCGCAATGTTCGGTATATATATATATATATATATATATATATATATATATATATATATATATATATATATATATATATATATATATATATATATATATATTTATATATACGATGAAATTCTTGAGTACTTTAGTTTGTTCAACAATACCAGTTGAAAGTTTATATTTTCATTTCGACTACAATAACGTTTCGGTCATGAATGTGACCTTTATCAAATTTACAACGGAAAACATTCGCGTGAGCATAAAAAGCGACAAAAATCCTGAGCGGATTTACGTGTTTGAAATAACTCTTCCTTATATCTATACCGTGTCCTTAGAATTATATAACAGGCATACAACTATTTAACACAAAAATTAACCTTGTTACTTATATTTATAGATGTCGAATTTACTGTTTGAAATGCTGATACAGACTGTATCGTTCCAAAAAAACTTAGTCAAGTGTGTTCTTTGTATGAAATTGAAAATGAAGGGAAAAATATCAATTAACGTATCGCAAATAGTATAATAATATTTGGGGCAGAACAAGTCTGAAAATGCTCCAAAGATCTTATAGAAACCGTAAGAAAATTTTATCGGGATAATTACGGTTATGCAGAGAAAATATCAAGCAGTCAATCGACTTAATGATTTTGTCTCCCCTTTTATATTCTAGCACTAGGCGCTAGGTAATTGGCACCGCTTCTCTATTTAATTTGGAAAACCCTTCCAGGTTGCATTCACTAATTAGTTCCATTGTTATCTAAATGTAAGGGATTACTGTTCGTATTACTCAAAATTTCTGCAAAAGCCCCAAGTTTTACTAGATTTATATCATTCAAAACGTCCTAAATGATTGACAAATTTATCGATCTCAAATCTACCCTCGACAATGCTTCCAACACATGCCGAGGGACTTCCTGGCCGATTGTTACTGAACGAGAGGCCGTCGTTTCCCGTTTTCAAGTTACCAAATGCGGGTCAAGTTATTAGCCGCAAGCTCGGAATTGGGGCCGCGTTATTTCGATATTTTGACAGTTGCAACGCGACCGTTCTGATTGTTCCGAAGTGTATATAATTATGAATAGGAAGTTTGACGTGAATATCCGGCTCGGTGGCTTCTTCCCTCTTGTTATGTTATTTCGAATGGCTGGATATAGCTAAAATGCCCTTTGGGTAGATAAAAAATGAATATTAGTTTGAATGGTTTGGACATCAATGTTTCTTTCGTATTTGAGGAATTTTGGACTTCCATTATCTATGAAATATCTGAAGCAATAAAATAAAAGAAAAAAATTTGATTAGTAAATTTAAGTTCAACAAAAAAGAAAATAGGTGAAAAATTTAAATTCAATGAATTAGTAGGATTGAATGGATGTATCTGAGAAAGAATGAAATGAGATTAGTAAATAATAAGTTAGAAAATAGTGAAAAAATATGAAATTATTCCATTAATATACACGACGTTTCGGTTAGTTGGGTATCTCTAACCGTCCTCAAGTATGAAACAGTTTTACACTTGAGAAAGGTTAGAGATAAAATTTGAAAATTAAGGAACCTTGTACTAAATACAAAATATTTTAAATTTTCAGTAATTAAATAAAATATACAAACCGTTCGGATCATTGAGTGACAATTTAATATATTTGTATTCATCACAAAACTTGAGAATGTCATTTTGTCAAACTGGAAATTTATAATCATTATGTGAATACACTGAACTCAGTTCAGTGTATTCACTCCGACCGAGAAAGTTACCTGAAGATGGCAAATGTGATTTTGCCGAAACGTCGAGCAGACTTCAACGAAGACGAAGCCCATACGCGGATACAAACCAGTGAAACCAGATGACCAGATTATCTCCGCGAGAACCTGAATATATATATATATATATATATATATATATATATATATATATATATATATATATATATATATATATATATATATATATATATATATATATATATATATATATATATATATATATATATATATATATATATATATATATATATATATATATATATATATATATATATATATATATATATATATATAAATATAATTATATATAAATTATTAGGAGTTTCACGAATCGACACTTTCCAAACTGGTTTATTTTACTGGTTACCCATCATCTCGGATTTGCACACAACCGCAGCATTATCAATATAAATTTTGCGGCATAGGGTACACCAACCGCAACTAAATAACTGGAACCGCAAAACGTCACCGCGCTTTGAGGGGCGCCTCCAGGGGACGCCTCCGGAACTAAAAGGACTACAGCGACTCACGGGGTGGCGGTTTCGGTGGCCGCTTATCGGATAGCTCCAATTGGTAATAATTCACGAAATATAGTGGTCTTATCATTTGGGAATGTAACCATTTAATTCGCATCGCTACACAATTTGAAAATTTTCAAAATTGAAATATAAATCTGTTAATTTCTTACATCATGAATTCAATTGCCTTATTATTTTTTTTATATATATGTATAGTCTAATATTGTATTTTTCTGTTTTTTTTTGTTTTTTTTATACTGTATTATATATCGATATATTTTTTCACATTTTCCACATAATACAAACTGTATTATATACTGATGTCGCTGTACTGCCCTACGCAAAATAAAATAAATAAATAAATAAAATGTTTCTTCGGCGTCGGAACTTCAGTTTCCTTAGAACCATGATTAGGAGTAGAGGAAACTTTTTGTTACTGAAGTTGACTATTTCTATCTTATTAGATCTCATCAATTTGTCCAATTTCTTCTTTTTCCACCTGCACATGTCCCGATGAAACTGCTAGAACGGTTTTTATTAGATGAATTATTTCATCAATAATATTGAAAAATATGAAAGATGTACTTATTGTATTATGTATTAAGTAGCAGGCACAATTGAACATCTTTTGAGACGAATTGACTGAAAAAAATGAAGGAATGGTAATAAAATTGTGATCAATATTTATTTTGATAAGTTATTAAACTAAATAGGACAAATGTTCTCTACTCAATTTTATGTAAGTGTCCGTGAAAAAATGCATGGGTAGTCATACCTATTATAGATTCTGCTGGATCATTATTAAATTTCAAATCAAATCCAACCAAAATAAATTACAACAATGGCTGTGAGTTTAAATCAGAAAAATTGATGTTGAAATCTCTACTTTTATGTATGAATAAAAATTCAAAATTTGTTTCTTCATTGCGATCCCTGATTATCATTATACTTATAGATAGTAGATTATTTGTAAATTGTATAATCAACTCTCCACTTCAAAATCATATGTAATCTATTATCCTGCACAGTTGTTATATATCTTCATACATATATTAACTACCTTACTAAAATATACTAAAAACTTCTTGTTGTCACTAGCTGCGCATTATTGATGAGCTTGTAGGACACAATTAAGACCTAGCTTCCATCCACTGAAGTCTGGAGTGTAAAATTCGATAAGGAACTTCTTTCCAATAACAAGGTCTTCTCTGAATACGTGATGAAGTATGGACCTCTACAATTATCTGGACATATGGTCTTCTAATCAATAAGACCAATTAGTAGTCTAAATAGATGAAATAATTATATCCAGCTAGTCTGATATAATAACGTCCTTTCGATATCATAGTGAAGTATTCCTTACATAATCTCTTCACACACACACAAAGACAAACAAACATGCATCTCTGTGCCGTTTTCGATTATTTTACACCGAATAATATCCCTAATGGATTCACCAGCCGAGCACATAACCACCATGCGAATTCCTCTACAGTGAAGATCTTATCGTTCCATTCATTTACATATATTTTGTGAAGGAAATAATAATTATTTATCGTGTTCTTTGTACTACATTAAGAGTAAGCAAGAACACGGCCATTATAGTTAGTATGAAATTGCACGGAATTCATTAAAGTCTACTCAGTAAGTAAATGAGTGTCAGTTACTGAGTTTACGTGAAACTTCGAAATGAATCTTCTTCAGGCTAGCTATTTCAAGTTAACGAAACGTTCATCCTGTAACTTTCTAACCAAATATTCCTCTGTATAGAGTCTGCTCTCCTCACTGTAACTACGAAGTAACTATCTGTTGTTAAAAAATCTCTAGCCGATTCTGAATGAAAATTGAAACTCACAAAATTGAAAGGTATTTCTGGTAATTTTTGTTTAATTGTTGTGTTTGATTCCTCAAATTGAGAACAAGTCGTTATAATTGGTGAAAGCTCATAATACAGATTTCAATATTGATAACACTAGACATATATAGGGCATGAGCTTCTTTGGATGACGACAGGCTTTTGATGAAGATGGTTTGCTACGGTTGCCCCAAGATCGTTTTCAATTAAAACAGTTATAAATGGTCCATTTTCTTAACTCCTTCACCATATGGCAACCAGGCCATATTCGTACACTGGACATAAGCCTTCCTAGATGGCTTCCACATTCTCCTATTTTGTGCCTCTTGTTTCCAATTTGTGTGGAAACGTTTAATATCATCGGACCATCTAGTTGGTAGTTGTCCCCTGTTTATGTATGCGTCCTGTCTAGGCATCCACTCTATGATCCACTTGGTCCATCTGTTGTCCCGCATTCTCGCAATGTGTCCCGCCCACTTCCACTTTAGGATTGCTGTTCTTTCTACTGCGCCAATTACTCTGGTTCTTTCACGTAGCTCATCGTTTGTGATGTGATCTCTGAGGGTCAATCCCAGCATTGACCTTTCCATTGCACTTTGTCTTACTTTGATTTTCTGTACCGTCTTTTTCATAATGTCAAAGTCTCAGCACCACAAGTTAGGACAGACAGAACACATTGATTGAAAATCTTTCTCTTCAGACAAATTGGTAGGTCTGACTTAAATATGTGCCTTAGGTTCCCAAATGCGCCCAACTCACTCCTATTTGCTTCTCCACTACTTGCTTCAAAAAGACTTTATCATCATTGCGTTTGCAACTCTAGAGAGAGTTGCAAAAGGAAGTAAGATCCATCAAATGTTTCTTCCTTGAATTTTGGAGCCCAGCTACTCAAAATGATCATGCATTTACGTCAGTATAACGTGAATTAGTCTTGATCAGTGTTTCAATCTGATCTTTGCCTGTGGCGAAGGGCCTACCTGGGAGTTCTTTATCGTATTCAATAATAGCACATCGTTCATCTGATCTAGAGGTTGGAGATAGTCAACTTAAGATTGAGCAGTAGTTTTACGACTGAAGCATCCAATACTTGAACGACTGGACCTTGGATCCCTTCAGTCACTTTTTCAATTAGAATACAGTACAGTATTCGTAAGTAATTGACCAAGTGCATCAAAATTACCGATAATTTTGCATGACAGCATGTCAAAAAACTGCTTGAGTTCATTTTCATTTTTGATATGAATGATATGAAAATGACGGAATACAATTTTTCTGGAATGCGAAATTATCCGGTTATTTTGAGCACAAGTGTAATTTTGGTAAATATTTCCCTCCTGTCAAAAATCCCTTGTGAATAGAATGCAATTATCGATAATTACAGCGATAATTGCATTGTAGAAAGTGAAAGAGCCCTGCGATAATTACATTGTAGACCGATAATTGCATAGTAGCATAGTTCATATTACGGTTATTACTGACAAGCTGAAAATTTATGAATTACTAACGTCAGTTTGACAAGTTGAAAGTTTATTCGGGAAATATTCTCCAAAATTACACTCGTGCATCAACATAATCTGATAATTTCGCATTCCAGCGTGTTGTCTTCAAAAAACTGCATGAGTTCATTTTCATTTTTGGACAACACACTGTCATGCAAAATTATCGGTAATTTTGATGCACTTGTGCAATTACTTACGAATATTTCCCTCCTGTCAAAAATCCCTTGTAAATGGAATGCAATTATCGAAAATTACAGCGATAATTGCATTGTAGAAAGCGAAAGAGCCCTGCGATAATTGCATTGTAGACCGATAATTGCATAGTAGCATAGTTCATATTACGGTTATTGATGTCAAGACGAGAATTTATGAATTACTAACGTCAGTTTGACAAGTTGAAAGTTTATTCGGGAAATATTCTCCAAAATTACACTCGTGCATCAAAATAACCGGATAATTTCGCATTCCAGCGTGTTGTCTTTGAAAAACTGCATTCGGTCATTTTCATATTTTGGAGAAAGAGCCCTCCACCTTCGGTGTCGGGATCTTTCTCCAAAAATGAAAATGAACTCATGCAGTTTTTTGACAACACGCTGTCATGCAAAATTATCGGTTATTTTGATGCACTTGTGCAATTACTTACGAATAGGTACATGGTTTTGAAATAGGAATTAGCATAGATACGTACGATGCAATTATCGCAAGGCTCTTTCTACAATGTAATTATAGCTGTAATTGTCGATAATCGCATTCTACTTACATGAGATTTTTGACAGGAGGGGAAATATTCTGTACACTAGTACTATTCGAGCTTTCATAAACGATGTAAACGAAATGCATTGATACATTTTACTTATTAAGTGTAACATCTAATCTTTATTAGTCGGTTAATTAATTTCTGGATAAATTCACATCACCGGATTAGCATATCGTGTGTATTTTTCTGCTGTTTATTACTTCATGGCCATTATTCAATGTAAAATGCGAAATTTGCTGGAAAATTACGTCTACATGATATATACAGGCTATTAGAAGAGTTGCGTATGAGTTAATTTATCACGGTGGAAAAAAAACCATGTGAACTCAATAACCTGGATGGGGTATCTCAACATCAAAATTATAAGTCGCTGTAGTCTAGACCGTTAAGCAAATAATCCAGGACACTTACGGTACCGGATTCGAATCCCGAGTAGGATGTGGATGTTGTAAATGTCTGTAAGATTATATTTACTGGGTAATATGTATTGTTGATGAACCATTTGGGGTAGATATATGGTGGGACAAATACGAAATACCCTTTTGTGTCCCTTAAAAAATTATGAAAATTATCGATAATAAAATAAAATACTAATATTAGTATTTTCATAATGGAAGATCATTGTTATAGTTGTAGAAAAAGATATGAAATTAATATTCAAATGGGATACACAAATATTTGAAGAAGACTCATCGTTACAGTGATTTAATCTCGTGAAGAAGTCAATTATTATTTTACTGAAGGTGGTTATTACTACAATAATTATTGTAATATGAAATAGTTTCGTAAAGTGTTTATAAGATTATTACTGAGATTTTCAATACAAAAATTATTACAATAAAAAATATTTTCTTAGACTCCTGAATCCGAAGTATGTGTAAGGTTATTACTAATATTATTTATACAAGATTTTTTACAATAAAAAATAGTTTCTTAGACTCCTGAATCCGAAGTATGTGTAAGGTTATTACTAATATTATTTATACAAGATTTTTTACAATAAAAAATAGTTTCTTAGACTCCTGAATCCGAAATATATGTAAGGTTAGTACTAAAACAGTGATACTTAGGTAAATGTATTTTTTGTTCGTACATATATTTTTCCAGTGAGTCCAGTGAGATCTCTGTATCAATTATTGACAAACAGTTTGGTTTGATGATTGTGCAGTAAGAGTAAAAACTTCTAGATATACATATATATATATATATATATATATATATATATATATATATATATATATAAATATATATATATATATATATATATATATATATATATAATATATATATATATATATATATATATATATATATATATATATATATATATATATATATATATATAATATATATATATATATATATTATATATATATATATATATATGTTCAGAAAGATTTCCGCGGTCGGAAGTATTTGAAAAACTTGGTTCTCGGAATGAACCGCGTAAAATATTTGAAAAATCTCGACGTTTCGGCTCCTTTTGCGAAGCCATCTTCAGGAGAATTAGAAGGGAAATAATTCAGATACGTGGCCTCAATCTGCCTACTCCACGAATCGAATTAGAAGGAATCGGAAACAATACGATTGCGTGGTCTCAACCTGCCTACTCCACCAACCGTACTGCTTCCTGTCAACTCTGAAGTCTCAACCTGCCTACTCTTTAGAGTCAACTGACGGACCGATCGTCGCGTGGCCGTATTTATAGGGGAGTGGGGCGGGTACTCCATTGACGTAGTTATTGACGTAGTATTGACGTCAATGGGGTATTCACGCTCATCAGTGCGGGATGCACTCTGATTGGGTGTGACATGGCGACCACTGAGAAGTGGTTTCCATGCTTATGGGAGTCTGTGACTGTCATCTCTGGTGTTCAACAATTTGGACGTTTTTCTATTTCTACAGCTTCACGAAAAATTCGGGCTTTGAAAGATCGGACGGGAGCAATAGTTCAATATTGGGAAAATCGATAATGTGGCCTGTTTGGGTGTGATGTTGGGAAAGGGCGTTGGTGATATCTGAGTGTCTTACTGAAAGTGAATGTTCCTTGGCTTTTTCCGCTTGGAAGATGGCTTCGCAAAAGGAGCCGATACGTCGGGATTTTTCAAATCTTTTACGCGGTTCATTCCGAGAACCAAGTTTTTCAAATATATATATATATATATATATATATATATATATATATATATATAAATATATATATATATATATATATATATATATATATATATATATATATATATATATATATATATATATATATATATATATATATATATATATATATATATATATATATATATATATATATATATATATATATATATATATATATATATATATATATATATATATATATATATATTCAAATATTTAATTATATATTCGACATTGACATCATATCGACGATTTGAAGTATTCAAGGAGAATATAATAACACAATTAGTGTTTCTCTGAGTGAAAATTGCTGAAGTTTATATGAATATTTAATAGTAAGTTATACCCATGGCCAAAATAAAGCTCTAGAAAGGGAGATTTCTTGTTTCCACGTTTATATAATTAATTTCCATTAAATTTGACGAAAACAATTTGATATGGTCAGCTTAAACCGTATAAATGGAATGGCCGAAAACCTAGAGGGCCTCGTTTCTAAAGCTTAAAACCCACAGGCCTCTCATCGAGTCAAAGACTAATGGCATAATAATGAAGTACGTGAGGCGTATAAAAGCCTCGTAAACACCTCACTCACAATCCGATTTAGCCTCCACGCCCAGTTATTTATTTTTTTGTCCACCCTGTGTATGTGTATTATTAAATCGGAACTCGCTTACCGCATGGTTTAGTGAGTACTTCCTTGATATGTTTTTAATAAGCGCGAAAATTTACATTGGGATTGAATTCAGACCCTTGTGTTCTTTTCGAGCAAATTTGGGACGGAGTTTAGTTGAAATTTCAACGTAGATGAAGTAAATATGAAAATTCACTTGGGTTAAGTGTTGTTGTTATGATAATATATTCGCATATGTTTCGAGTTTTCTACCCGTTATCGAGCATAATTGCAGTTTTAAAATTAATATACTTAGGCTTAACTTAAAGATAACGGTTCATAATGCAGAGAGAGGTTTGTAGAATAAATGCTTATTATGAACGAGAATATTAATTGTTTGAGATTTAATTATTGCCATTGTCTTCTGAATATCAGTATTATTCATGCTGTCAACTGTTTGTGAAAATACTTGAATATCAAAAACGTATTTTTTTTATTTTTCACTTTTATATTCCTTGTTGATTTTACCTTAGATACGGTTGCTACAAACACACTCATTATGCTCTAGGGCGTTATGAGCGGGCATAATGGATCATGACGCCCGCTCATTGTACGAGGAGAAATGAAGAAACTCCCATTGATTAAATACGTCATAATCCTTGTCGTATACGACTCTGTATTTCTCCGGCAATTAATTATTCGCAGATTTGGCTGCATTTTCTATGATATTCTTGGGTAAATTCATATTCATTTTCATTATTTCTATAAGACTACGCTATAAGAAAGCAGCAATGACATTCACTACATATGATGACAAAAATATTCACAAACGTCCAAATATCAACAAATGACATGCCTACTATGATAAGGAAAATGGAAAGTATAGGAGCAATGAACCGATTTTAAAATCGATTTTTCATTATAATAAAATAATTTTTTCTTGAAAAATAAAATCCTGTATGCACCACGTGCGTTACTAGATCGGGCAAGTTTCATTCCTCGGGCCAAAGGCCCTCGGGCCGAATATTACCCTCCGAGCGTGTAGTCAGTATTATACTCGAAGGCCAAAATTTTTCAGATTGATGGCAAAATCTGTGGAAATTAATTTTGGGCAGTAAATTTGAAATTCTGCCTCTTAGGTTTCTTTGTAGGGTTCATGTAGCTAAAAAAATCTGAGGGTTGTTGCATCCCTAACCCCTCTTCAAATCTAGTTAGATAGTTAATAATTTGTACGTATAATTTTGCTTCGTGTATAAACTTTTTTCTCTAACCGCCGACATTTTATGTGTATGGTTTCGTGATTTTTTAGCTTTTGCTCATCTCCAGAGCAAAGCCTGGTTGAGTTAGATGGTTTCAACTATTTTCCTCTACCGTCGATATTTCAATGTATAAATATTTCATTTTTTTGTTGTGTGTTTTGAGTTTTTACGCACCTCCGTATGATATTTTAAAGGTGCTATTTGGAAATTTCGAATTGTTTCTCTCACCGTCGCAATGTCTATGTGAAAGTACTCAAGCTTTCTGCTTCTATGTATTTGTGGAATTCTGGACTTCCATTGTCTATAATAATAATAATAATAATTTTTATTCATACAGAAAGACAATTTACACTGTATTGGACAAGTCAATTTTCATTTAACAATGATAACAATAATAATTTAACACTAATAAATATGCATACCTACAAAATATAACAACAATAAATATGCATACTTACAAATAGATTAGAAAAAAAAAATCCCAAAATTACAACTCTATAAAAATAAAAACAAAAATTCAAATATCAAATCAACAACAATTTGATTAAGAAGTCTCAATTCTAGTGTTCAAATAATCACCGACACCGTAAAAGGTCTCTAGTATTAGGAAATTTTTGATATACTTTCTAAATGGATATAATTTAAGTGCCCTTACCGTTGGTGGCAGGTGGTTAAAAAGTCTAATGCCCTGATACGATGGCGATGATTCATACTTAGCCAATCTGTGCTTCGGTATGCATAAAATTCCGTCATTTCTAGTATCATAATGATGATAGTCAGAAAGTTTAATGAATATGTGTTCATTTTCTTTCACATATATTAAACATTTATATATATATATATATATATATATATATATATATATATATATATATATATATATATAAATACAAGAAACAGTCAGAATACGCCTGCTTACAAATATCGGTTTACAAGAATCCGTCGGCTTGAGGTTGAACATTAAGCGCAGAACACGTTTTTGTGCCAAAAAGACTCTATTTATATCAATAGAGTTACCCCACAGTAAAATATTGTATCCAATATGACTGTAAAATGAACCATAGTGTATCCAATATGACTGTAAAATAAACCATAGTAAATATTCATGACAGCATGAATAGGTAACGAGTCCCTGATTCTGCCTATGGCGTAACAGACTTGATTCAGCTTTCCGCATAACAAATCAACATGTTTGCACCATCTCAACTCACTATCAATTTGAATGCCGAAGAATTTAATGCTATCCTTAGAAACTACTGTGACTCCATTAGATACAAACCTTAGAGTGCCATTATCAACAACTCTCACATTGAATTTGCTAACGAGGTATCATCTGCAAAGATCGTAATTCTACTCGCAACGACGTACTCAGGTGAATCATTGATAAAGAACAGAGAAAGTAATGGCCCAAGCACAGACCCCTGAGGGACTCCCAACCCCACATCAAACTCACTAGACCAACTCTCCCGAACCTTGACCGCCATCAAACGATCAGTGATGAAGGAACGTAACCATTCCAGTACAATTCCTCTGAAACCAATGTTATAGAGCTTACTCAGAATGAACTCGAAAACAAGGCAATCAAATGCTCTCGATAGGTCAAAAAACAGTCCAGCAACACATAGACCATTATCTAAGCACTCATAGATGTACTCCACAAATGAGAGTGCGGCGGTCTGCGTCGATCTACCAGATCGAAATCCGTGCTGACAGTCGGTTATTAAATGAAATTTATCTAGGAAATTGATCATACGGTTATATATGATTCTCTCGAGAACTTTTGAAAAAACACTGAATATTGAAATTGGTCTATAATTGCTGATGGCAGTGGGATCATATATATATTTTTATAAAAATATCTCTGAAAAAAAATGAAAGAAAAAAATTTTCTTTTCTTTTATTTTTGTTTCAGATATTTTATAGACAATGGAAGTCCAGAATTCCATAAATACAGAAGAAACATTGTCGAAACCATTCAGACTAACACTTTCTGCATATCTTCCGCTTTTCGAAATTGACTCGTAGGATTGAGACTTTATATGTAAATAAAAACAAAAATGGGAGAAAAAAAGGCTTTAGTGACGAAGCTCTTTTCTTCACACAGTTTATGGATAAATTGAAGAATTTTCCATGGATTTTAGGCATTTTCATGTATTCATTTAGTCCTCATGCCAGTTTTCATTAATTTTGTGCAAACTAATTTTTTATTCATTCCATTAATTATATTTATGTTCCTGAATGTCGAAAAACAAACTCTTAGGATCTTCATAACAATATGAATAATTTATGAATATTAAACAAAGTTATAATTTTGAATACCATTAGTTAATTAATTTTATTGAATATCTTTTAATGTACATTTTTTATTAAAATAACAGGTGAAACAAGCTCAATTAAAATAATATCAAAAATAATATCTCTTTCAATTTTAACAATGAATACCTGCATAACATTCGAATCTATTGAATAATTTTCGTAACAAAAAACTCGTACATCATTTGCAGTCAATAATAATAATCCAGGCTTATTAGTTTGTGCAATGCGAGAAATCTAATTTCACCCAAATTACACTCACAGATGCGTAATAAATAAACTCGTTAATTTTAACAAGATATCAAATAACCGTGGCGCATTTCCGTATTTATTCAAAGGGCGTTATTATCCGGGAGGAAAAAGTGAAACAAAAGCCAATTTGTCACGTCTATGACGTCTGAAAACGAGCTGTCAAAATAAATGACTTAATTTGGGAAGTAAATCGCGATCACAAAAAGTAACGAATAGATGCGCGGGACGAGAAACAACTAGGAAAAAGAGAATAGAATAATGATCTACCGGACATCATAACGTGTGGTTATCGGAACATGTAGTTAACGGGAACGAAAAAACAAACCTTTATTGCGTGTTGGTTTGGTGAGCCTGCTAATCGAATTAAGGTGCGTAATTGTGATGGGAATTTTATCAAGTGACGATGGTATTTCGACACTTGAAGTTTTTTTTTTTGGAAGTAGGACAGATGTCGTTATGTCAGCCGGGCAGGTAATCAAATTCGAGTTAAGGGGGATCTATCAAAACTCGTAGTCGTGATGGATAGACGCCCATGACCTCACGAGACTTGAACTTGCTTCTTCATGCTGTAGAAGTGTTAAATTTTTGATATACTTGATAATTTTATCTTTTTATATTTTTTTTAAAAATAGGCTGCTTTATACAATTTTTTCAAGTGTATCCGAACGTGATAGATAATGATAAAAACTTTAAATTATTAACTTATATAGGTGACCCAACACTCAAAATTTCAAATTTTTGTCAAATCAAAATTTAAAAATAGCATTCAAAACTCTGAATACCATTGGAAAATATATTAAAAATTCAAAAGATAAAACTACACAACAAAATAAGTCAGGGATCTATAAGCTAACTTGTGGTTCATGTCCTACAGTATATGCTAGCCAAACTGGCAGGAACTTTGGCGTTCGAATATCAGAACATAAAAGAAGTTACGACAAGGAAAAATTAGATTCTACTTATGTATCACATCTCCTGGAACAAAATCATAATTTTAATAGTGAATTTGAAATATAGAAAAGAAAGGCTTCAAACTCAATTTATTAGAAGCTCTTGAAATTAATGGTATTAAACAATCCAATAATTTGTTAAAGGACCAATTAGATATGAATAGTTCACCCTTATTAAATTTTTTCTAGATGAAATATTGAATATTTGTGCCTATTGTGTTTTCCCAAGTCTTTAGCAGTTTGTTGACTTTCTACCTGCTGAGTGATTACATTTAGGTTTTCCCCATTCCCCATTCTCATTGTATATTTCCTTTCTTCATCTTTCAATATTCTCGTTGTAAAAGTTAGTACGTATTATACATCTGAAGAAGCCACTGCGTTTTGGCGAAACAATTGTCATGTTAACAAAATATAGTGAAAATCAAAAACTGTGAAGTTTTATTTACAATAATATATATATAGATATATATATATATATATATATATATATATATATATATATATATATATATATATATATATAAATATATATACATCAATATGCCGATGATACACAATTGTATTACTCCTTCTTCCCGTCAGATTGGTATCTGGCTGAACAGTATTTGAAAGATTGGTTTGTTCTTCGCGGCGTCATGGCTTACAGATTAACCCAACAAAGTCGTCGGTTATGGTGTTTGGGAGGAATAAGGCTTTTGTGCGGTCGGTTTTGAACCTGAGGGTTGCTGGTTTCACTCTGGCTTGTGAGCAGGTTGCAAGGAATTTAGGGATGTACATAGATACAGATTTTCGTTTCAGAACACACGTTGGAAAATGTCTGCAGAAAGCTTACATGTCATTGAAATTGCTCTATCCACATCGACATATTCTCAGTCAAAATTTGAAAATTACAGTAACTAATGCTTTGGTTTTAAGCCATTTCAATTTTTGTGACCCTGTATACTCACCATGTCTGGATACTATGGATAGGAGGAGAATAGAACGGATTCAGAAGTCTTGTTTAAGATTTGTGTACGGCATAAGAAAGTTTGAACGGATTTCGCACAAGTTGAAGGATGCTAAATGGCTGTCGATGGAAAATAGAAGGAAGCTTCACTGCTTGGTTATGTTTCATAGGATTATACTAAGTGGATCGCCAGCATATCTATCGGATAAAATTGAGTACCGGACTGATGGACACAACTTGAACTTGAGATTTAAGGGACTTATTTCACCACCGTCGTACAGAAGAGCTATCTTTAGACGTGGATTTACCTACAACGTGTATGCACTATACAACGGAATACCCACTGAATTGAAGCGTGAGGTTTCTTCATCTCATTTTAAAAAGAAGTTGAAGAAGAGATTAATGAGCGTCTAGGGTGGCACTACAATGGCGAAGTGGCTGGACATGATCGTATTCATTCATTCATTCATTATTGCTTTTTTTTGTGTTTGCTTCTAACTTTGTTATAGGTTAAGAATTATTTTGTTTTCTGGGGCTGAACTCGAACATTATTAAATTGTTTTCAGCTCCTTTTTGCATTCAAATTCAATTTATCTTTTTTTTTGTTTTGTTTTGTGTCTATTTGTTTCTTGAATGTAAATAAAGATTAGATATATATATATATATATATATATATATATATATATATATATATATATATATATATATATATATATATGTATATATAGAGCAGAATTATCGGTATAGCCCGCTTATATGGAAGCAGCCGTTGACACGTGTTTCGGATTCTTTGCTCCTCATCAGAACGGCGTAGCCAAGCATTGGATTTAAAACTTGGAGATGAAAATAGCACAACAAACGAAATCCCCTGCTACGGAAGACAATCACACATTTGTGGCTTATTGTTTGAACTCTCCGGTTTGGGAGATTTGGTCAAACTTTGCCACGGAGGCGATTAATGCCATTCGCGAGATCTCAGACCGAGTAAATAAACAACAACAAAGAAATTTGTGTGTGCTATTGTGTGCTATTTTCATCTCCAAGTTTTCAATCCAATGCTTGGCTACGCCGTTCTGATGATGACCAAAGAGTCCGAAACACGTGTCAACGGCTGTTTCCATATAAGCGGGCTATACCGATAATTCTGCTCTACTTATATATATATATATATATATATATATATATATATATATATATATATATATATATATATATATATATATATATATATATATATATTTATATATTTATTTGAATTGTTGTTGCCTGTGATCTATTTTTAATCTCTTGATAATTATTAGCAATAACAGGCTGGTTGAATCTTAAAAAACTCGATTTTATTAAAAAGTTGACGTTTCACTTCGACATTCGAAAAAATTGAAATTTCTTTGACATTTATTGATTTGAAAAAATTTGAATAGAAAAGGCGACTTTGTCTTGTCTTGTTAAAAATTTTTTCGGATGTGGTTGTTCTTTGTTATTTATTATGTGCTATTCAGTCTAATATTAACATTCAAAATTGTTATCATTAGAAGGTAAGGGAAACTACAGAAACCTTTACCCACGTAATGTTCGAAAAAAATAATAATAGGTTACTATTTATCTAACAACAAAGAAATTAGTCGCGGGAAAATATTAAAAAAGTAGAGCAGAATTATCGGTATAGAACGCTTATATGGAAGCAGCCGTTGACACGTGTTTCGGACTCTTTGGCCCTCATCAGAACGGCGTAGCTATTATCTTCCATAGCAAAGGATTTTGTTTGTTATACTATTTTCATCTCCAAATTTTCAATCCAATGCTTAGCTACGCCGTTCTGATGAGGACCAAAGAGTCCGAAACACGTGTCAACGGTTGCTTCCATATAAGCGTTCTATACCGATAATTCTGCTCTACTTTTTTAATATTTTCCCGCGACTAATTTCTTTGTTATTAGATAAATAGTAACCTATTATTTTTTTCGAACATTACGTGGGTAAAGGTTTCTGTAGTTTCCCTTACCTTCTAATAATAACAATTTTGAATGTTAATATTAGACTGAATAGCACATAATAAATAACAAAGAACAACCACATCCGAAAAAAATTTTAACAAGACAAAGTCGCCATTTCTATTCAAATTTTTTCAAATCAATGAATGTCAAAGAAATTTCAATTTTTTCGAATGTCGAAGTGAAACGTCAACTTTTTAATAAAATCGAGTTTTTTAAGATTCAACCAGCCTGTTATTGCTAATAATTATCAAGAGATTATATATATATATATATATATATATATATATATATATATATATATATATATATATATATATATATAATGAAGCAAAGATCATCTACAATGTCTGATTTGATAAATCCTAACTTTTCGGGGTAGCGCACAATTTATTGTGTGGTTATAAGTAAAACTTCTGGTTCAATTCTCAATATTTTCCTTCAGTTCGTTTGATCGTTATTCACCTCGATTATGTTTGCACCCTGAATTATTCGTTTCTCGAGAATAACGAACCTGATCAAGGCTAATGAGATTTTGATTGGTGTTCACGTGAAGAGGCGATTTTGAGACAACTATATCTAGTTCGAGCGTCTGCTCTATTATCATTCGGTGCCGGTTCGCGTTTTAATAAATAAAGGGATAACAGTTATCGACCTTTCCTTGACTGCATTCACAGCGCAAGCTCTCATTATGAAGGTCTCAACTGGCGAATGGGCCCTTCGTCACCGTTGAATTTATTTTGATTTTGCCAAGGATTCGATCTCGATATATGCTGATACAATTATCGCTTATCCGAGGAAGGATTCGATACGATATCGGTCGTTTCGTGGATTACAAATTTTACTGCGACAAAACTTCTTTTTATTATGGAAAATAAGATCAACAGATTAAGCGTAAAGGGCCGTTTATATTCAGAAATAGCAATGTTGATTGAGTTAAAATATTTTTCAATTCATACAGCTATTTCCCTAGTTACTAATATTTTGTATTAAGTGTTGCACCTTGATATCTGAAGCAAAATATGGAAAATGGCTTGAATTTATCAGTATTCATTTTGATCGTGGTATTTAATAATATCCAAAAAGTCAACCTCCTCTTATTTGCCTCACGTGAAAGTCTTTCCTCATTTTTCTCAAATGGTATAATGGATTGTGATGCCGCACTTTATTGAAAAGGGCTTGAAATGAGGAACGTATAAATTTATAATAAGTCGGGAATAGTTTTGGGGCAAAAGCAATCTTAGACCGAACTAGGTAGCCTGATTAAGACGAAGTCGAATGCCTCAGACAGCCTAGTGCGGCACTCTGACTAGATCCTATCGTTGTTGGTATATTAAAGTGAGGCAAGACTGATTCTGCCACCAAGCTAGTTAGTCGAGTACTTAGCGTACGCTTGCTAGTATTTGGGAGGTTTCGGGTTCAAACCCCGAGGCTGACTGGTTTGCCATGAGTTTTTTTCAGAGGTTTCCTCATGGTAATGTCACTGCTTGCAAACTTACAAGGCGAATGTTGGGCCAGTATTAACTCTGAACCCTACCCACACTTAATATGTTCCATAAATATCCCGTCTCACCTATCCTTAATGCACTTGTGCATACAAGTGTATCCTCTGATCTGGCTGAAGGAGTTAATCCCAAACTCAAGCTGCCCGCCTCCCTGACATATACTTTAAGGAGGAATGAAACACGCGTATTTCCTTTTTTTCTTCTGATTCTGCCTCAATACCAACGTAATGCTGAACTTAGCTAGGTCCAACTGTGGCTATGCTGTAGCGTTCGGCTTTGACCTGCTGCTTCTGTCTCAAGTGTATCTCCGACATTATGCACCTTCAAGTATTCTGAAAAAAAAGAAATGAACATACATAAAATATTCATTTACATCTTTGAAATTCATGACTCATAATATTGATGAATCAGAAATTATCACAGGGATAACGTAAAACTGTATTTTGTTACTTATCTAATCTGTCGTTGCAACTGCAGTCGTCTATTATTTTCATGAGTTTATGGCATTACACAAATAAGATTTTTTGTTTGTCAAAAATCTTGATATTTAAAAATGTGTAGTGTGCACCTGAAAATATTTTATTTTTGTGGGCACAACGTTTTGGTTTGGCTAAAAAATTAAGTGGTGACTATCACAAAAGGGCAGTGAGATGAAGTATAATCTCAAAATATTTGAATTAAAATAAAGAGAACTTCCATATAAAAAACTACAAATATATATTATATTATGAAGTTCTCTTAAAAAATTATTTTTTTTCATTTTTGTCGACAAGTGATAGATGAAATAAGATAAATAAGTTTCAACTCATTGTATTAAAAGAAGAAGATATAAACGTGTTTTTAGTAAACAATTTTCACGGCTGAATTGTTTCAGTTCCTTCCTACCTTCTAAGTAGTCACCATTTTCTCTTTAATTATTTCTGGAACTGCAGAAGTTATAATACTGTTGATGGTTGAAAATGCAGGTATTCACGAGAATGAAAAGTTTTATGAAGATGCCAAGATAATACAATGTTATGGATGGTTGAATTCTTATTTTAGATTAAGTTGTGAAAGTTACTTAACGTGAATTTTATTTTATAGATGTCCTATAATAACTTTATGTGTAGATTATCTTTAAACACATTTTATTATCAACTTAGTATATTCCCTCAGATTAAAATCAAACTAAGAAATAATTTATTGCATCAAGATTTCAGGTCGGATAATAAAACACTGTAATAATTTATCTAGTCATGAAATATGTTGAGTATTGCCTGCATTAAGCATATAAACCTAATTCGATGAATGTGTGGCGTAGGAGGAAATTGGGATCGTTTCCAGCCGAGCCCACTTTTTTTTGTGAAAAACACTTTACGAGATCTTGTTTACGTGATTTGCATTAAATAATAAGGTGTGCTTTTGATTTACAGTAACCAGAATAATTAAATTCTTTAATAGTCAATTACTATGGTTTTCGAAATATATAAAATGACCGCATAATTAAAATTAGTATTTTTTTGTATATACCTTCAATGATTTGGAATTTGAGTGATGAATACCGTTTTTTATGGAATTGACCATTCTATGTAGGTGAATCACCTGTTGATTTTTTTTTTCATTTTGACTCACTGAATCCTGGAGGACGTAAAAATAATAAATTGCATATTGTTATGATTAACAAAACAATTTTATGAATTATGGAGAGGTCTGGCTCTTTATGAAACTGAAATCAAAACATGGCCATCATATCCAGGTAATGAAATTGAAACATTCATTAAATTTTTAATTTTGCTATAATTTGAACATATTGTCCATGAATTAACAATTTCATCAAAACATCATTTACATGAAATTCTTCTGAAATTACACTTGTTAATTAACTCGAATTAAATCGAAAACGTGTGTGCTCATTGTATTGATTGCCAAATTGTCAAAATAACATGTTGGTTGTTTACATTTTTTTACAAATATGGCAAAACGAAGCCTACTTTTATTTTGGAAATTTGACTATTTTGGTATAAGAATATCACATATCATCTTGAAGGGATTTTCGTTGTTTTTCAGAATATTTAATAATATATAGGGTGTTCTATTTGAAGAAATGTAGTTTATCTTATCTTCGTTTATACCGGTACAATCATAATTTTTAACTGCTTTGTACAACGCAGAACGAATTCCTTTGAATAAAAATAATACACAACATATAGGTGCTCTGTTAGGTATAACGAAGAATGTTATAAAAATATTAAGAAAGCAGTAGAGCTGCAGAAAATGCAATAATATATAGGTTGACTCATTTTAACTATCAAAGTTGTTGTCACTTTTTTGGTAAAAGCGGCAACGTTGTAGTGCTGTGCCTATTATCTGAGTAACGAAATTTTCAGAATGCTACTATGTCTGGTTTTTCGTAGACATTTAAGAGTCTAAGGTACCACATACCGTGAAACGTTCTGTATAATATGGTGAATGCGCCAGGGAAGTATTTACGTCCTATTAAATTGTTTCAGCAATTCAATTTTATTTGCTTTCACCTTTCTTTCAACATATATACAATGGTTTCTCTTCAGTTATCAATACAGGGTGATTGATTAATAAGTGTAAATATTTTAAAGGGAAAATTTTGAGCTCAAAATATGAAGATCTAACCCAATTTGCTCATACAAAATATTTCTCCAATTACTGATTTACAGAGTGTTTTATTTAGATTATTAAAAATGAATTTTGTTCATCACTTGAATGCTGCTCTATATTTCTTTATGATACTTGGCAGTAAGTTAAAGTATTCTGGGAAACATCAAATAATAGTAAAGAAGACTGTCTCGCTATCACTAATGGCTTACGGCAGGGGCACGGGAAGAGTTCTTGTTTCCTAAATTCTACGCCACTGGCAGAATTGTCATTTTAGTATAATTTTTCGATTCTCCAATATTTTCTTTGTAAATAAGGCACTCTTGTTTCGTAACGCTAGAGCCACTATTTTTCGAGATATTCAACGTTGAACATATGGCTGCACAATTCTTTCAATTTTTATGTCTGTCGGTGTTTTTTTGTCATACGATTGCATGTATTACGTAAAATAAACATTATTCGGTATTTTTTTCAATTTATATTAATATTAACAAACAATTTGAAACAGAACAACTACAAAAATATCCCAAACGATAAATACTTGCCAGGAACTATGGCAGCAAATTGTAAATTCCGCTAATTTTATTGCGAATCAGCCAAACATATTTTTCAAAGTTAGATCATTTAGCGAAGAAATGGATAATCTCATTGAGGTTAACGGAGACCACATTGAATATTTGTTGTGAATTGTTTTTAAGTTTTGTTCATAAATTTGATATTCTTCCAAAAATTGTAAAGAAGATCTTGATAATTAAGTATTTATTTTGACTTTCTATTGTAGCGCTGGATATTTTTGGAGTTGTTCTGTTTTAAATTGTTTGTTAATATTATTATAAATTGAAACAGAATAACTAATAATGATTATTTTAATAATACATCGAATCGTATGACAAAAAAGACCGACATGACTCTTACATAAAAATCAAAAGAATTGTGCAGCCATATCTTCAACGTTAAATATCTTGAAAAATAGTGGCTCTAGCGTTACGAAACAGGAGTGCCTTATTCACAGAGAAAATATTGGAAAATCGAAAAATTATACTAAAATGACAATTCTGCCAGTGGCGTAAAATTTAGGAAACAAGAACTCTTGCCGTGCCCCTGCCATACGCCACTGGTGATATCGAGAAAGTCTTCTTTACTATAAGTTGATGTGTGCCAAACCACTTTAAGTTACTGCCAAATATCATAAAGAAATATCAAGCAGCATTCGAGTAATGAACAAATTTCATTTTTAATAATCTAAATGAAACACCCTGTAAATCAGTAAGGAGAAATATTTTGTAGAAGCAAATTGGGTCAGGATCAAAGAAGCCTCAAGTAAATGCGAAACCTATAATAAAATGTTTGTGTATGAAAACAATTGCTTCATACTCTGATTTTCCATCTTAAATCATATAATGAGGATTTGAAATGGAAATATGTACTGTTAAAAATTCATCCATAGCTCAAAGAATCAAATAAGTATATAGCTATATTATTCTTGTAGTCTTGTGTGGACACTTTATTTCGGTGTAAGATCAAAATAAATTTATACCCTCTAGCATCTCGAGCCGCTGTACAAACGTTCAAATTTGTTGTGCAGTAACGTCAGTTAATTCTATAACTCAGACGTTTAAACATATCTCTAAATTGAATAATCTATCAGCAGGAAACAGGGGCGTACTGAATTG
This sequence comes from Cynegetis impunctata, assembly GCA_030704885.1. NCBI lineage: Eukaryota > Metazoa > Arthropoda > Insecta > Coleoptera > Coccinellidae > Cynegetis > Cynegetis impunctata. The sequence goes on along the minus strand of JARQZK010002895.1, from coordinate 867,658 downwards.
TGTTGCTTCAAAATTTATAAGTATTATTCAGGGGAAGACGCAATTTCAAGTTTTGCCTTTTTCTAATAATAATAAGGTCAGGTTATGAAGGTAATTCTTTCTGGGGCCACCCCCATAAAAACGCCAGTCTTGCTAAAGTAAATATGAATACAGTACTAAGTAAACTGAATCAATAGCTGCGATACTGATTTTTCAATAAATAGCTTTTCTCCTGAAAAACATTAATATCAAAATATAAACAAGCATTATTCACCTGATGGAGACATTGATTGACATAAAGATTTAGCATACTCTTTCTTGAAGTCCTATTCAAAACCAAAAGTTGAGAAGTGAGGTGTGGATCAGAATATTCCTTGACTTTTCTGAAAACACATTAAATTTCAAAAATGTGAAATAAGTTCAAGAGTAGTGATATTTGTAATGCAATTGAAAAACAAATTCAAGATTAGAATTATTTCTGGTCTTTTTCGAAGACACATTCAAATCCAAGAAATTGCACTATGTTGAAAAATCAATTTTTGATTCGAAATTTACGGTCCCTTTTGAAGGCACTTTATGCTTATTTTGGTCTCTTTTGAAGGCCCATCAAAAGCCAAAAATGTGAAATAAAGCCCAGCGTTGACCAGTACGTGTCGTGGGCAAATAAGTTCTGGTATGGAAAATTAATTTTCTTATAATTTTGATTCAGTTTCATCCTCTGTAGTTTCTTCTAGTACGTCCCTGATTTGTAGCGACCAACATTTCTCCTCGAGATGCTTTTGCAGAGTTGCGTTTTTTCAACAAGTGCCAGTAAGTCGTGGGATGCACAGTTCTAATCCTATAACGTTTGACGTGCCACGTGATGAATGGATCTTTCAACGCTTCGTGAAATAGATGAAGTAACTATTTTTTGTATACCTACTACCAGAAACGGATTGTGTGGGTGTCAAAACGGGGACAGGTTCCGAGTGTTCAGAAATAAGAGACATGTATTCCACTTTTCGATTTTCTCATAGTTTGCAACAATATTCCGAAAATTATATCTCATCATTTATTATCAACTGTATTGTCACTTTCTACTCGAAATATTAGATCTTAAATTTACTGCGAAATGTCTGTTGGAAATTAACTTCGTTCATAATGAACTTAAAAAGTTATAACAAATTTTCAAGAGTGGCGAACGGAAAGATGGAAAATATTTCAAATTTTATTTGGAAACACTACCTTAGTTAATACTTTCAAACATCGTAATTTTCAAAGGATGTTTCAATTATTTCAAATTGGGATCTAATCGAATGAAAATACACTGCAGAGAACTACTCGTATTGCAGGAAAATCTGACAGTATTCGGCTGAATTTGGATGACCTAATCTCGTATCCTTCTACCCGAACAAAAGCCGTTTTCAAAAGTGCTCCTCAGTAATTTTCCAACTAACATGAGATCCTGTTAGTGTTTGTTAATGGGTTTTTCTCTAACTGATACTCAACAATTTGGATTAGTAATCGAATTTTTTCGTATGTTATGTTTACACTGTTGATGGAAAACATAGAATCATAAAGCTCTTAGGCATTGAGGTGCCTGTACACTAGTTACTTTTTGGCCTAGCTAAACCATGCAGTAGGTATATCTAGAGCGCTCCACGCAGCCCTCAAGTATATACAGCTGCTAGATTGCTATGGCGAAGACCCATCTAAGCTCTAACTAGACAAATCAGAGTACACAGCTCTAGGGTGGTAAATCAGTGTTACTATATTTCGTCCAGTTATATATAGACTATGTAGACCAGAAACACAGGTGCATTGTTTTGTTTAAGTTCTTTAGCTGGGATTGTCTCAAATTTTTAGCTGTTATTACATAAATGCTTGTAATTAATAATTATTCTTATTGCCAGATGTTCTGAAGAAGAAATAGGTTTCCTAGATGTGTATTATTTTTGCTCATTGATAATTTAATACTTGCCAAAATAAATTCATAATAACTTCTTCACATTCTCAAGAAGTTTTCGTATGACACAGTGTCTTCTGTGCATTTTGATTTCAAATTTTCTACCAGCAGCCTCTGTTTTCAGTACTTTTTTTTTCAACAAAGCATTCACTACTTCAGCTGTTAAGCCTCCTCCTGAAAACATGTTCCAATATATCAGAAAACACCAAGGCAGCTTGTTTGCACTGCTCTTGCAGGAAACTAATACAAGAAATCTAGGAAACCACCACACCGCACAATCTAAACTACTTATCATTGAGAGTGCACACGTAACGGGTTTATAGACTGATCTACTTAGATAGGTCTATCTGGCTTAACACGAATGCCCTAGCTATGACGAATTAATCTCTAGTGTATACCTAAGGTGACGTAGTTAGACTTATCTATGGAAATACGTCTAGAGTGTAGATACAAGTATTTGAAGATGAGCTGAATTTCAAGATGAATCATCTTGTTTCTCATCGTCGCCTATGCAGATATTTCGTCCTCTCTCTCCCTCCTGCCGTGTCGTGACACAGTAGCCTCGCTCGCTCCACGACTGCCGTAAATCAAGGAACCCCGTCAAATGTTTGTTTTTGAACTGTCTGGTTTCGGATCAGCGCATAAATTATTTCGGCGGGCTAGAGATAACGTTAAATCTCGGTTGATTTGTCAACGTGAAATACGGAGCTCCTCCGTACTCTTCCTCTTTCTCTCTCCGGCTTGCTACGGGGTACGTTCGAATTACATCCCTCGTTTCTCTCACCTGTATTTCTGTCTTGTAGACTGGTTATGTTCCAAACGTTTCGTCCATGTCTCCCGTTATCTCGCTCTTTCTTTCTCGTTACAGGTTATGGTCCCTGTTGTGTACGCGTTTTGGACTGCTGAAATTCTCGGAACTGCAAGATCTAATCGTTTCGCGAGTACAGCGATACCAGTGTTCTGGAGAGATTTATTGAGAGCGCTCTTGTAACTATTTCCAGCGTGCTATTTTTCGATTATTCGGTTTCTGGAACGTTGCACGGGTCGGAATTTCAATATTGGTGTTTTTACTAGGTAATGACTTCATGGACTATTCGCTCAACACTTGGTGAAACATTGTTCGGAAATTATAAATTAAATAGAGTAAATCATTTGACTCAACCTCACTAAAATGTTAGTTGAGTCAAGCCAAGGTTTTAATTGAGTTATAATTATTTCACTATGAATTCTTGAAAACTATCAATTTGTATTAGCTGTTCGAATATTTGTTGCTTTCGTAAATTTTTTAGGACAAAAAGCTCTTATTTTAAATATCCAAGATTTAATTTATCGAATAAAATCTTGTCTTGGTTATCAATTTTAAACCACACTTTACTAGAAAACCGAAATAAAAGTTGAAAAATTATTTATTTTATTGAAAAAAAAATTGAGAAGTGTTTTCCTTACTGAAAAATCATCAGGCGATTAGAACGGAGTAGTCTCCTCGAAGTGCAGCGCGGTTGGAAAAAAGAGTTGAAACCCACAAACCATCGACCATGAACTCAAACTATGTACCAAATTTCAACTCTCTAAGTCGATCTGCAGAAGCTGTGTTGGGTAAATTTTCAAAAACCACGAATAAACAAAAAATATATTAGTAAAAATGGCGGCGGGTGCAAAATTTTACACAAACTTTGTTAGTTCAGTTCTACCTCAAAAACAACCCCAGATGCCAAATATCAGCTTATTTGGTTTTACGGGAGCCGTTTGAGATGCCAAAATGTACTTGCATATATATATATATATATATATATATATATATATATATATATATATATATATATATATATATATATATATATATATATATATATATATATATATATATTAATTAAATAAGGTTAATGGGTTTTTTGGATCAACAGGCTGTGTTAAGTGAAACTACATTTACCTATTTCAGGTAGATATATCAATTTCTTGTCCAGTCATCCCTTAAAACAAAAAATCAACCTTATTGTCGGCATGAAAGAAAGAATCATGAAAATTTCCCACCCCACACTATTAAATAAAAATTTGAGAATCTTTCAAGAATTAATGTTAAAAAACGGATATCAAAGAGGAATGGTCAGCAGATTAATTTTTAACACATCATCAAGAACACAACCTTATCAGGTGTCACAAATTGTAGATGAAACTGATGTGAGTAACCGGTCACCAATTACAAATTTAAGAGATATTTCTTATGCGTCATTACCAGCGATACCGGAGGTCACCTACAAACTAGTTAGCTTATTGAAAGATTCTCACCTAAAGATCGCGGTTAAAAATCAATTTAATATAGGCAGACTTTATTCATCAATAAAAGATAAGTTGGATAAAATGAAAATGAGAGGGGTAATATATTGTGTACCATGTACTTCATGCAATTTAAGCTATATAGGCCAGACTTCCCAACAGTTAAAAAAGAGATTATCTCAACATAAAAGTGACATAAAAAATCCCAGAAAGATATGTGCTTTAGCGGAGCACGGTCGGAAAACCGAACATGAGTTAGATTATAATGGTACCAAAATTCTGGAGTTCGAAAGAAATTTGAATAAGGGATCCTTCTTGGAAATGTTTCACATCAAACAATCAGATAACGTGATGAACTCAAGAAAGGACATAGAAAATATTAGCAACATTTATTCCTTCTTAATATCGTATAATAAAAAGAGAATTGTCCGTGATGTCTCTGTGATTTCAGATTGATTGTCTGTGTTCTAACCTAAGTTTTATTCTGCTAGCATAACATTGTAATCTGGAATTGTGTTACCTTTGTACAGTGAGAATTGAAAGAATTGAAGTACCCTCTCAAATGAATTTGTCATTCAAGATTCAATCCTTGTTATATGATAGCAGTTGCCCTTTTTGTTCATGCTCAATCTATGCCAGGGAATAAGACAAAAGATTTTTTCAAACTCAACTATTCGGTAGGTTTGTTTAATTGTAATTGTAAGGAATGTTTTTAGTATAGCTTTGTCTTAATAATTTTAGAGTCCTGAAGAAGGTTCAGACGTGAACCGAAACGTCGACCAAGAATAAATGTAGTTTCACTTAACACAGCCTGTTGATCCAAAAAAAACCCATTAACCTTATTTAATAAATATATGATTGGAGTTATTTAGTATTGTGATATATATATATATATATATATATATATATATATATATATATATATATATATATATATATATATATATATATATATTATATAGAGGCGGATTTACAATTTTGCCACCCCTACATGCAAAAAAAAGTGCATTAGGTCAAGAAAGGAATAGGTACGCGTGCTTTCTTAACTCTGTATTGTTATTCAAACAATTATAATATAATTATTAATATAAATAAAATAAACAAATATAGACAAAATAAATATCCTCTCAAAAAAATAATAATAAAACAAATTCCAAGACTTGGTAAATATCACTATTTATTGAAAATATGAACTAAAAGATAATCAAAATAACTCTCAAACTAAAATTGATCCCAATAAATAATTACGAGTATTTACAAAGCATGACGCCTTGATTTCGTTTCTGCAAAAGATTGAATAATATCATCATATGATATTGATTGAATAATATCAGATTCAATCGACAAAATAGCTGAAGCATTTAATCTATCTGCTGACATTTTCGACCTTAAGTAGTTTTAAATTCTTTTGAGACACGAAAACGAACTTTCGGCAGTACAATTAGTCGCTGCCATACTTTTAAATATTCTTAATGAAATGCCCACATCATGATATAATTCCACAAGATCATTTTTGCGTAACCAAACGCACATATTATTCAATGATATATTTTTATTTTGCTTCAAAAGCAACTTTTCCCGTAGATGCAAACATTTTTCAATTATCGACTTTTCAATTTCCTCCGGATAGGTGCTATGAAGGTAACAAAAATTTGCCGCCCTAGGTAAATCTGACCCTGTATATATATATATATATATATATATATATATATATATATATATATATATATATATATATATATATATATTTATATATATATATATATATATATATATATATATATATATATATATATATATATATATATATATATATATATATATATATATATATATGTTGTCTACTATCCCGGGTTTGTATCCGCGTATGGGCTTCGTCCTCGTTGAAGTCTGCTCGACGTTTCGGCAAAATCACATTTGCCATCTTCAAGTAGCTCTTCTTGGTCGGAATGAATACACTGAACTCAGTTCAGTATATACTCTCGCACCTATTGCTTTTCAATAGTCTGTTATTTCTGGTGAAATTACGAATAAAAACAGAAGGGGCCGATTATTTCGTATAATCTTGAAGATAGTATTCATGGTGCATATAAACTATAATAAATAAACTTCTATAATTTATGATGGTATCATGCTATTTCTCATCTCGAAATGTCGAATTATTTAATATTTTATCTGATGGTTATTTTTCGTTACAGGTGAGTCCACGGCTTTCCCAGCTACCCAGCCCATTGAGCGACAGGTGAAATAACCAATTTTGACAAACGTCACTCGACGTAATTCAAACATCCACTGGGAATAATCATGACGAAATAGGAAAGACCTGCTGGTTCTCTCCTACCGTAAGCATGTTTCCCCATTAGGCAGAGGTAATAAAAAATATTCCCTACGTAAATTCTATGCGCGCAGTCCTGTCATCCGATTCTGTGACTCAGCAGGTCGTCGTTTCGATTTACAAGCGTCGCGTTTTAGAGTCTGATGGCGACCAGATATCCGCCGAAACCGGAGATCTTACGTGAAAAAATTTGAATATTTACGTTAGTGACGCGAAGACGGTTATACTAAATTTGAATATTTCACACGACATCTGAGACGCAGAGGTTAGTTGAAATGGGCATTTTCGCTCTGTTTCTATTGTTATGGGGCGTAGGCGATTGTCAGATAACCGAGAGTAGAATCTCACTGGGACAATTGATGCGGAATTTGTATTCCATTCAGCTTCGTAGTCTAGAGCAACACAAATCTGCGTATTTAACCGGATAATGTTGACATGATGAAAGTACTCTTGTTTCAAGCGAATATCACATATTCTAACAAATTCAAGGGACTGCCGAATACTTTGATTTCTCTCTGATTGAGTAGGTACCTTAAATAAATACAATGAAAATAGTAGCCTTTTGTACTGTATGAAAAGTCACCAGAGTGAATATCAATACGTTTTACACCTCGTGGAGCACGATTTCCGATGGTCGAAACGTATTTTATGAAAGCATGAAAGCGTGTTTGAAAGAGACCACTCAAAATATTTTATCAATGACTATTTCCCTCGTCTTAACTTCCCCCAATCAGAAACGCGCAATTTTGAATTACAAATGGTTTCTAGATGGAAAAACTGTATGACAGCAGCTGTCAGTGGTTTTTTCGAGTTTACTCGCGGCAGATCTTGACAGTTGTTATTTTTTTTTGTTATTTTATTGACAATTTTTGTGATATTGTTTTAAAACAGTGCTAGTCAGCTTATTTAGTGAAAATGAGTCGCTTTGGAAGTGCTTCTTTGACTAATATTGATCTGGCGATTGAGAAAAGTGTACCGTATAATACCGTTAGACGAAAGACGAAACAAATTTAAAAATTTTTTTCACATACAAGAAACAAATAATGCATTATTTGTTTCTCGTATGTGAAAAAAATTTTAAAATTTGTTTCATCTTTCGTCCTCATCAATGTTGACTGAATTACAATATTTAATTGAGATTCTTTGTATTTTAGACTATCTCTCATTAGTGTAGAAATTATATTGTACCTGAAGATGTTGTTCTGAAACAACGAAACCGGTTGTACATTGATTAATATAATTTTTGGAATTTGAAGACAAGATAGTTTCATTTATTAAATTCAAAAATATTTAAATTCGATTTACGTAGAAAAATTTCAAAATATGTAGCGTGAACAGAAGAAGCATTTATGTGCTGTTCTTATTTCATATTTATCCTGATCATAAAGCAGAATAACCATTTAGAGATACCGACTAATATTTCAATATGATTGACAGTCTCATTCAGCGGAAAAAATACAATATGGCAATTTTAGAAGTTTACACTCATATATCCGAGAAAAGTAGAGTATTTAACAGTTTAACATACTTGGGCAAACCCTCCGACAACCTGAAATTGTTTTTTCATGATCAGAAATTCAGAATGTCATATAAGACCAACAGTAGCATTGGAAAATTGATTAAAAACAACAAATCAAAAATTCATAGAGATGAACGCACTGGTGTTTATAGACTCGACTGTAGCGATTGTCAAAAATTCCATATAGGACGAACAATTAGAAATTTCCAAACTCGAATACACGAAAACCAACGTAGCTATATTAAGCAGAAAACTGACTCTAATTACGCGTGCCATCTTATTCAAGAAAACCATACCTTTAATCACAATTATAATATATTACAATTAGAAAATAGTCTCCATAAAATCAACTGTTGGGAATCCCTATACATCAATAAATATAAAAATTCCGGAAACCTAGTGAAACCTAGATTGAAGTAAACCCTTCTCCTCTCCTTAATCTGTTCAATGTAGGAACCTACTAATGGCTCAGAATGAATTGCTTATTGTTATTTAGTTTCTCTAGGAATCCCTCTGTTATATTCAATTTTCGTATAAATAGATTGTTTTGTAATACCATAGTTTAGTACGAGATGAAGTTAATGTTATGACGAAACGCGTTTACTCAATAGATTTTTATTCTAACCTGTGAAAAGTTAATTTTTATTACATTATAAAGTTATAATATTTCAATCCAGAAAATATATTACTTAAATATTCTTTTACTTGGAGTGTTGTTACATGAGGCGTTAAGGATGAGCGTTCCATGTTTTCTTTTAGTTTTGAGTGTTCTGGAGATTTTCTGGATTTTATGATTCAAATTATGCTCTTATTTGTCAAATACAAGATTACGAAGGTTGATAATTCGAATAAACACTGTAATCTATCAACATACCCATGTTGACAAACTACAAGCCGTCCGAAGAAATATAGCTATATATGATGTTCTTTCTTTTTACCAAGACACCTATTATCCAATTAGTAATCACTTCTTCTTCTCCCAATTGTATGTTCTCACCTCATTAATCATCGGCCGACTAACCACTTCTTCGTTATGCATCGCCCACTCATCGGTGGCCTTATAGGGCTTCCGAGTAGCTCGTAAAGATAAACCACAGATAGGCGAGGGCGCACAGAACCCGATACGGGACAAATTGTGGGTGAAGCAGTGGCTATCGGTCCGTATCCGCTTGCAAACAAGGTAAACTGGAGTCTATCTTCGTGTCTTCATCGCGTAATGTGGTGTGCATGCAAATTGAGCTTAACGCGCATAGAGCTTGATGAGTATGATGATACCGTGATGATACGATAACACCGTGGAACAACGACGTATGACATTTTTTTCGTATCTGTCTGATTTAATTGGTACCTGTTATGGATATATTTAGATAGTAAACGTTTATTGTATGACATATTGACGTATAAGAGATGGAAAAATTAAGCACGTTCGTAATATCGTTCATCAAGGTTGTCGACATTAATTTAAAGTAGTTCATTCTTGGAAAATGTTAGATACATTGTCGGTGTCTAAGTTCAATTGACGCAATCTATATTGAAATTAAACCGCGAAGGAAAAAAATTACTGCTGCTTATAGATTTTCAATTATAAAATACTCGTATTTGCCACTTACATGCTGTCATCTTCAATAATAATGGATGTACCCAAGTGCTATCAAAAAATGAATTTTAGCATTCATAGATCTTATATTCATACAATCTTCATAGCATTTTTCGAAGGTTATTAGCCAAACTAAAAATCCTCATATTATATTTATAGATGCATTAATTCTTCTACCTTTCTATTACTCCTTTATTGTGGCTTTTAAAATTAAATCATAGTAATTGAAAAATTTATTAAGTAAATTAATTATATTATTGAAAGGTAGACTTCATACACATCCCACAGAAAAAAACAGACTTAAATATATATATATATATATATATATATATATATATATATATATATATATATATATATATATATATATATAAATATATATATATATATAATAAATATATATATATATATATATATATATATATATAAATATATATAATATATATATATATATATATATATATAAATATATATTATATATATATATATATATATATATATATATATATATATATAAATATCACTGAGAAAAAAGAATAGATTTTCTGTTCACTAAATGAATGGTTATGTCGATTTAGATTCATTGAACAATTAACATGTCAGTCATACTACTTTTATGAGTGCGCAATATCACGACAAATCTATTACATTCCACATCCGAATGATGATAGCTTCAATTATCATTGACTACTTCTTCAGTTGAAATGTTCTATAACATGTAATTATTAAATATGTTACCTGTAGTGGTATTAGGTTCAGGTTGAATATAGCTTATTTAATATTTCTATTTACCACTACAAATGATATCACGTATGATATTACTTCCTGTGATATCAACATTTACCACTACAAAGAGTAGTAAAAAAGCCGAAAGATTTCGAAGTAACAAGCACGCAACGGTCCAGCTTCCGATGTGTCGCCATTTTCATCATTGTTGTTTTCTGTATTGCCATTCGTGATTTGTGCACCCATTCTCATTGTTTCAATTTTGCACTACTGTTCCAAGTTGAAGTTCAATGTTAACGAATAGATACCTAGAATGAAAAGCTCAGTGATTCAATGTAATTTGGATATTTTAATACCTGTAACCAACGGTAAGTCATACTCTGTTTCATAGCGAATTTGTAATGGCACTAATGGTTTCAGTACCTACTTAAAGGCAGAATTCATAATCGCATGTAGATTTGTCTGACATAGTGGGTATCTCCTAATTTTTTCAGATTTTTACTCCCATAATACCTAATATACTCACCTGCTTATAATTTCCATAGAATATTATCATTAGGTAGTTTTTATTACCTATTATGTACTTATCTCCATTAGTTTGTGGAGAGAACTGTTTTTTTTACCAGTTATTTCATACTTCTTTTGTTGTAGAGAACTATATAGATGAATAGCAACCGACTAAAGTACAATTATGAACCTTGAGGGAAGTTCTAAATCTTTGGGGCAGAACTTCACAGTATCGAATGAATTAATTTCCAAACACCCTATTTATGGATTACTAAAGTTGAATAAACCAGCCTGTAAACATTGTCTTACTTTTATTACGTAATTACAATTGGTTCTGTTTCCGAAAAACAACATAGTACGTATGAAATACTCATTTAGTGAAGTTATAATTAACCTGCAAAAATCTCTGATATTATATCAGAGCAGATAAATAATAACCATAGATTTATGGACAAAAATACAAAGGTAGTAGTGTAAACTGTCATATGAATGCTAGGTAATACCCTTATTTTGTTATGTAGTATTCCATGCCACCGATAAATAAGATCAAATCGACAAGTGGGAGTTACTTATTTGTAGTGGTAAATAACCAAACAGGAAAAGTACTTGATGCTTTAAGCTTCAGTATTTATTATTGTTTGGATCATACTATTTTGTAGTGGTAATATTTAATAAATGTAGTGATTGGCGCCTATTTGACCACAACGCTTGGTATAATATAGTTATCTTTTGGTATTCACAACGGATTATTTTTTTCAGTATATATATATATATATATATATATATATATAAATATATATATATATATATATATAAATATATATATATATATATATATATATATATATATATACAGGGTGAGTCATTGATATGGGAAAGCTTGATTGCATCTACACCGTTAATGATATCGAAATGAACCAAACGGTTCTGCAAATGGGAGGTCAGAGTGCAGTTCGTAAAATTATTTTGCCCTTTACAGGGTGTACCATTTTTACGGAGCAAATTTTAAGATCCTTTTTTTAAATGGCATTCTATAAATTTACACATATTTGAGTTTGTCCTTTATTGAGATTTGTAAATTCGTTAAGTTTTTGCAAATCCCATCAGCCGTTCAGAAGTTATTCAATTTTTTCTGAAAATTGATGCCTTTGCAGGCATTTTTTTAAAAAATCGCAGGGCACTTGTTTTTTTGAATATCAAGTTGTTATTTTGACTGTGTCTAAGTAATTGTTCTGGGTATCTTTTGACGTAGAGATAATCGATTTTAATTGTGACATTACCTTACTGTGACACATTGATTTTGGTACACTTTGAAAGGCCATATCTTGATTTTTTCAAATGGCACTTTATTTATTTGATTACTTAGTCGCATTGAACATGTCATTCTTCATCTTTTCTATATTTACGTTTTTTTCCAAAAGTTTATGGTTTAGAAGATAATTCACATTTTCAAAAAAATCAACACATTTTTTCATCTTTTAAACGAGTGACATGAAAAACAATTAATTCTGATAACAGACTTTCACTTGTTCATTGTTGCGATCCATGGCCTATTGATATATGCATTCAATTTCAGAAAATTGTCTTTTATTTGCGCGTTTCTGAGAAAAAGTTTATAGTATCATATATTTTTGAAAAGGTAAAAAAAAGACAAATTTTATAGTCTATAAATATACAGGGTATTCCATTTAAAAAAACTTAAGTTTGCTTTATAACTCAAAAATAGTAAACATGTAACAAAAATTATCTACACCGATGCATTCTACGGAAAAAAATCTATAAGAATATTATATTACATTTTCGATAAGATGAAGAACAACATTTTCAAAAATGCCCTGCATCTTAAAAACTAAAAGAGTTATTAAAATTATGTTGACGGCATCTTCAGTTTTTCGAAAAAGTAGCACAGTGTCGCGAAAACCGCAACCCTCTATCTTCAAAACTAACGGAGATACCATTCAAAAGTACCCAAAATGGAACACCCTGTACTAAGCTTCTATAATTTGATTTCAGTAATTTCTCATCAAACTTTGAAATTGACGCCCGCAGCAGTTACGTTGACGTCTGTTATCAGAATTTATTGTTTTTCATGTCACTCGTTTAAAAGATGAAATAATGTGTTGATTTTTTTGAAAATGTGGATTATCTTCTAAACCATCAACTTTTGGAGAAAAAACATGAATATAGAAAAAATGAAGAATGACATATTCAATGGACTAAGTAATCAAATAAATAGAGTGCCATTTGAAAAAATCAAGATATGGCCTTTCAAAGTGTACCAAAATCAATGTGTCACAGTAAGGTAATGTCACAATTAAAATAGATTATCTGTCCGTCAAAAGATACCCAGAACAATTACTTAGACACAGCCCAAATAATAACTTGATAATCAAAAAACTAAGTGCCCTGCGATTTTTTAAAAAAATATCTGCAAAGGCATTAATTTTCAGAAAAAATTAAATAACTTCTGAACGGCTGACGAGATTTGCAAAAACTTAACGAATTTACAAATCTCAATAAAGGACAAATTCAAATATGTGTGAAAATTTATAGAATGCCATTTAAAAAAAGGATCTTAAAATTTGCTCCGTAAAAATGGTACACCCTGTAAAGGGCAAAATAATTTCACGAACTGCACTCTGACCTCCCATTTGCAGAACCGTTTGGTTCACTTCGATATCTTTAACGGTGTGGGTGCAATCAAGCTTTTCCATATCAATGACTCACCCTGTATATATATATATATATATATATATATATATATATATATATATATATATATATATATTCATTTGGATTGGTTTTGTATCTGTATATTATAGATTGTTGGGATTTTTCGTGGTATAACAGATATTAAATGACTAATAAAAATAGATTTAATTTACGACGTTTCGGCTCTATTTTTGGAGCCTTTTACAAGAGTTTCATCAAGAGTCTGTAAGATAAAATATAATTTAAAACTAGTTTACAATACAAAGGTTTATATTGAAAATGTACCTCACTACGGATCGTTTTGTTTTATTTTCTTTTGCTGTGACGAGCTGGAACTTACCACAGCAAAAGAAAATAAAACAAAACGATCCGTAGTGAGGTACATTTTCAATATCAACCTTTGTATTGTAAACTAGTTTTAAATTATATTTTATCTTACAGACTCTTGATGAAACTCTTGTAAAAGGCTCCAAAAATAGAGCCGAAACGTCGTAAATTAAATCTATTTTTATTAGTCATTTAATATCTGTTATACCACGAAAAATCCCAACAATATATATATATATACATACATACATACATACATACATATGAGTGTGTGTTACAAATACATGAAATTAACTGAAAAACTAAGTTTCGTAGAGGGACACCAGCTCCTTCGCCATTCTATAAAATCATTTATACTGCTAATGGAATACACATAACATTCGAGCTAAAGAAAATAATCAATTTCGGTCAAGAGTAACTGTCTTGGCTGGACCATCCTTTGTAATCACAGGGATGACTAAACAGACTATTGTGAAATTTCTCAAACTTGCAGTTAGCATAATTATATTAAAATGAGATGATTGACCATCAAATAATATCTTATTTTCCATTCACTGTACTGGTGAGCTCAGCGTCTCTCGGGATATTGATGGCATTAAAACAGTTCTGATGGCTGAAATTTTTGTCGCTAATTTCATATTTGTTCGAAGTATTTTCAATTATTCATGATTTCAAGATCTGAGAAATAGTTTTAATTTTCACTTGTATATTATTTGTTGATTTTACCTTAGATACGGTTGCTATAAATACACTCATTATGTCCTAGGGCGTTATGAGCGGACATTATGGATCATAACGCCCGCTCATTGTAAGAGGAGAAATGAAGCAACTTCCATTGATTAAATACTTTATGATGCTTGTCGTATACGACTCTGTATTTCTCCGGCGAAGAATTATTCGCAGCTTTGGCAGCATTTTCTATGATATTCTTGGGTATATTCATTTTCATTTCAATTATTTCTAAAAGACTACACAAAGAAAGCAGCAATGACATTCACTAAATATGATGACATAAATATTCACAAACGTCAAAATATCAACAAATGATATGCCTACTATGAGAAGGAGAATGGAAAGTATAGGAGCAATGAACCGATTTTAAAATCGATTTTTCATTGCCTATAATAAAATAATTTTTTCGTGAAAAATAAAATCTTGTATGCACCACGTGCGTTACTAGATCCTAACGCGCGTTATATGCTATATAACGCACTTGGTAGATAAATAACTATTATACTTGCGCCTCAGTAGTATTAATAATAATACCTTTTATTTGTTATATATTGAATATCACCTCCACGTATCTATATATAAGTTAAACATAAACATGTAAATAACAAAAAACAATTACAAAAAATAGATAAGAATAAAAATTGAAGAAGTTGATATGTCTTCCAACTGAAATTATATGATTATTCGGATATTCTGATTTAACATCTAGAGTTTCACTCATTTCTACAAATTTAATAAATAGAAAGTTAATAATCCGTTTAAGTTTTCGGGAATAACTTCTCAGTTGTAGCTCGCTAGTAAAATGATGTACACGCTGATAAGACACATGCTGGTATCACTCGAAAAAAAAAATAGGGACGTATAACCCATAACACTCGTCGACGTTTCGTCAAGTTTGCAGCCGTTTCGTAAATCAAGGAGACGTTATCAAGTTTTCCCGAACAGCAGTGTTCCGCCGCCACGAGCAAGACCTCCTGTCGAGCCTTCGCGTCCCCAAAAAGATTACCATTCACGGACTTGTCCATAAACAAATCCTAATGTGAAATTCTAATTACTACTGTATGTTCACTTGGTGTCCACTCGTAAAATATCTTCAGGCATTATGTGACATTAACATTGTTTATGCAACTGCTAAAACACTCATGAATATGTGAGAACCTAATGAGTAATTCTTTTGAATACATATAATCTAAATAGTATATAGAAATAGATACAAAGTGAATTAATATAAAAATATAGTTAATATGGAGAAGAAATGTTGAAAGTAAATACTATCTGATAAATAGAATGAATAGAACCAAATAGCTCTATAAATTTTCTAGGTCTCACTGTATGTCAAACTAACAATAAAGATTACTTTGCAATTTTTCATGAACCGTCACAAACGGATACTTAAATACACAATACTTCATTTCATCATTTCCAACATAACATTTCAGCATACCACTGCCTTTTCGATGTCTAAGGCAAACTTAACAAATTTATATTTATAAAACAAATAGCTATGAATCAAGCTTGAACTACAATTGATAATATTGTCAAAAAAACAAACAATTTTAATTTACTTGACTGGATATATTCTCCTATATTTAGTGTATTCAAATAATAATGATTTTTCTTAGAATATTTTATTGTACCAGTTTGGGAAATCCACTTCGATTACCCCTTCTTGAAATGTAGTCCTCTTGTCTATTTAGGTATCTTCAATAATTTTTTCCCACCCGTAAGAGCAAATCTATAATTCTGTATTCAGTTCTTAACTCAATCTGCCCGATGATGGTCTAGTGACCGAAATTGCAATCGCAGTGTTATATTTTTCAAAGCATTTTTGTGATAATAAACGTAGTAGATTCAAGTTTTGTATTTGTTCATCATGTTAAATTATCACGTAGTAATGACGGATTCTATCAACTAATTTTAATTTAGCAATTAAACAAGTTTTCTTGCTTTCCAAAGATGTTGGGAAGAAATTTAATATTTACTTATATCGGTAGCCCTAGTGAAAAACTGATACTTATATATATATTTTTTTTATGTTATAATATTAATTTCGATAATGCAAATAGAACTTTGGTTTTTGATTTTTACTGTATTTTGTTAAACATAACCAGTATTTCGCCAAACATAGTGACTTCTTTAGATTAGTAATTCAAACTTACTTTACAAATTTGGATATCTTACAAATACAGAAATGAGGAATGAAAATAAGGAGGAGAAAACCTAAACGTGATCTTTTGACAGGTGGATAATTGCATAAAAGTGGGTAAACATAACAAATAAAAAGATTCCACATTGCACTAAAATAAATTCAACACAAGAGAATTATTTATTTACGTTATTGTCATGGATTTTCATTGAGTATCGGACCAATCCATCGGTTATATCAATATATAAAGAACAATAAATCAAAAATCATCACGTGGTAGTCACAACAAAATAATATATATTGATAGAACACATGGAAACTGACGAAAACGAATCGAAGAACACAAGCATTATTTTGCAAACAATGAGAGATAATCTAATTATTCCAATCATTTATTAGATGGGAATCATCCATTCAATGCAGATTTCAATATTTTGAGGAGAGCAAGAGAATTGAACATGATCTTTTGAAGTCCTAGAAATTATCAGGCTTAAGAATTCTGATAACTTATTGAATGCACAAATAGACGCGAATGACTACCATTCATCCCATTATTACCCCGAGGCGAAGCTAAAGGGGTTATAGTCTCACGACAAAAAGTTGGTAACTGGCCCGATTTTAAAAATTCCAACGGATATCGATAAAACACATATGATTTCATCAGGGAATTTGAATTACCACTTTTTACCAACGAAGAATAAAATAATATAGCGTTTTTACCCCTAGGTGAAGCTAAATTCTCTCTACAAAAAAATACATATGATTTTATCAGAGAAGTTTTGTTCCCAATTTTTTCCCAGCGAAGAATAAAAAATTATAGCGTTTTTTAGATAGGCATTACGACATGCGCATGCGCCAAGGTCGATATGTACGAAGTAATACAAAACATGCGTCGAAGTGCTCTGTGTGCCACGGTAACCAAGCCACATTGATAGCTTAAGCTTGATTCTGCGTCTGTGTCTGCTTCCCATCCATATAGGTATCTTATCAATTTGATTCATATCTTATCAATTTGATTCATAATTTGCAACAAAATGAGCCGGGATAGGATATTCAAATTAGACAGTCAAACAATGAATTTTTTTGCTAAATTTTCACGGATTTTATTCGTAATATCGACTTATTAATACATTTATTGCAATTTTCCTTCATTTCATTCGTAAAATCGACTTTCATTGTTATTTAATTTATATGATAGGTACATTCAAAAAATATTGACGACATGCACATGCGCCGAGGGGTTTTATCATTCCTAGTGCTACGCAGTAGGGTGTCCTTCATTTTTCAATTTCTTATTGTTATCTTTTTGTTTACTATATTAAATGTGAAACCAATTATTTGCATTTGGTTCTATCTGATGAAACCACCGGGTGGTAAAACGCTGCTTAATAGATTCAACTATAGTAATCCTCAAAATCACATATGTATAATATTTTTCTAATAAAAGATCGGCAGTAGTAAAATAGTTGATGTTAAATACATCGGTGTTGTGTTATTCATATTGATGTTTATACTGTTACGACAAATTAATACTAATACTTCCATTAGATGCAGTATTCACAAGGAAACAGGTAGACATCCAGAATTGTCGAATAAAGTGATTAATTTCACGCGAAGTAGCTTCAAAACTTGCACAGGATTAATCTTAAACAGAGTCTTCACGTTTCTGGGAGTCCTCTGCGTGTCCTCGATCGTAAAACTCTAGGACATATTGAGTTTCATATTATGACTCTCTTACGTCGTACTCAACGGTTTTTGTTTCTCCTTCTTCTTCTTCTTGCCGAATTTGAAAGGAATTTTTATTGGCCGTGGCTTGCTGGATCTTTAGCGGGTAACGTTTTTATTATCGATCTAAGTGATCGTCTTGGACCCCCGAATATGCATTTAGGAACAAGTGTTATTGTTTCTCGGAAAACGGCAAGATTGTCGGCCGTACTGGTATGGGAATTTGTGCATTTGTATGAATGGAAATATTCCAGTATTCTGGGAGGTTTTCATGAAGAACTTTCTACATCTGAATAATGGGAATCGTAAAATAATCGGTATTACCTTTTGTGACTTATTTCGAAGAAAACGAAGATTGAGGCTCAAATTGAGTTTTTCAAGGAAACTGTCGGGAAAGTGGATTCAACAGCGCAAGGAGATGAAAAAATATACCATTTGCTAAACAGATTTTTGGTACGAAATAAGGATCTAGGATCTAAGCTTTCGTGCAACTGACTGTGAAAATTGCAATTTTCTAGTCAGATTTTCTGAAACTTATTAGAAATTCTAATAAACTTTTTTTTTAATAACTGCGATTGTATTCTCGCACGTCACTTGGTGAAACATCATAAAGAATAAAGATTAAACTTTAAAATAAAACACACTTGGCTTAAGTTTCACTATATAGAAATATTTAGATACTGTATTTAGCAGTGAAGGATAGTCTTTTTTTGTAACAGATTATCGAAAAATAACGTTAAGACAATTTGTACAAATAAAAGAAACTTGAAGTCATTCTAAGTCAATAATAAAATCTAACATTGGAGAAAACAGTGGTGTTTACAAAATATTTTGCGACGAATGTCCTGCTTTCTATATCGGACAAACAGGAAGGAATATAAACATTCGTGTTGCAGAACATAAAAAGTCAATTTTACAAAATAAAAATACCACTGGCTTCTGCGACCATAGTATAAAATTTAATCACTTCCTGGATTTCAACAGAACCAAATTGTTACATTCAGGTAACAAAGGTAAGCGCCTTGACCTTCTTGAAATTCTCGAAATAAGTTCCGCCCATAATAGTAAATTACCCCTTGTAAACAAACAAATTGATTTTCAGGCATCACCTTCTCTTTTGTCTGTCTTATGAAATAAGATGTAATACTCTCAAGCTAGTCAGTCGAGTACTTAGGTACGCTGGCTAGTATTTGAGAGGTCTTGGGTTAAAACCCTGGGGCCGACTGGCCTGCCATGAGTTTTTTTCAGAGGTTTCCTCATGGTAATGTAAGTCACTGCTTGCAAACTTACAAGGCGAATGCTGGGCCAATATTAATCCTCTGAACCCTACCCACACTTCCTATGTTTCATAAATATTCCGTCTCACCTATCCTTAATGCACTTGTACATACAAGTGTATCCTCTAATCTGGCTGAAGGAGTTAATCCCAAACTCAAGCTGCCCGCCTTCCTGACACATACTGCAGGGAGGAATGAAACACGTGTGTTTCCTTTTCCTTCTGTTGTCAGTCTTGATAATGAGTTCATAACTCGAAACATACTGCTAAATGCATTATCTAAATATTTTTATATGGTGAAACTTAAGCAAAGTGTCTTCTATTTTAAAGTTTAATCTTTAAACTTTTTTTTCATAAAAATCATTTATAGCACAAAAATAATTTAGGTTTATCACAACTATCGTGTATATCTCAAATATCATTTTATCACATAGATCATTTAGGTATATCAAAAGTATCATTTACATCACAAATAGGTATCATTTATATCACAAATATCATTCAATACATTGTAGTTAAAAAATTTGTTTTTTAAATTTTTTACTTAGCTATATATTTTTCCCATTAAGTTTTTTCCAACACACTTAATTTGAAAGTGAAGTTAATTTTACAACTTCAAAAACGAAGTGCTATTCATTTATATATGTAAACGAGTGCGGTATTCTTATCTTCTCCACTGGGTGGTATAATTTCGTAACCCACCTCCAGAATCAAAAACAAACATTATCAAACTTCCGCTTGATTAAGAGCATTTTGTAAAAAACGCATTCCGTGCGTGTATATCGAAAATCGACTAATTAAATTGGAAATTAATGTTGAACGTGAGTGGTGACTGTTTTACATTCCATCCTAGATTTTGATGGATAGAAAGCAATATATCTAACGACGTTAATATCCACATCCCATCAATAATGAAGAATTCGATTGACCAATTCGGAAAAACATCAGCCGTTCACCGTTCCAACTAAATTATTTAAATTGATTCTGATGTGTTTAATTGAAAGTCAATTGAAGTTGTTCTAGATACGGTCGCATCCTGTTTGTCCACTCCCGACAACTCTGTCTGATGTATGGCGGCCATTTTGCTAATTGTTGGATCGTATCTCTTCTCTATTTGCTGAAAACGTAAATCATTGTTGTATAAACACACGCACGCTCAGGATGTTCGAAATGATACTTTTCTTGTACTTCTCGTTTTATTTAAAGCCGAAGTCTTATATAACTAATAATACTAACGTATTTTTAAAGACTGTATTACCTATGTAACTTCAAAAGAAAAATATAAAGTATTTATGGATCGCAACTAATGATTGTGTTTCTGTAGGTAGCCCCTTTTCTGATATCTTCGTCTTAAATCGTCTTAAAAAAATACCTTGTTGCCAGACTTTCTCGCTACCCTGTATATATATATATATATATATATATATATATATATATATATATATATATATATATATATATATATATATATATATATATATATATATATATATGTATAGGTATATATATATATATATAGATATATATACATATATATATATATATACAATATATATATATATATATATATATATATATATATATATATACAGGGTGTCCCACCGGGAAAGAACGCGATCTGTATATGGAAAACTACACATAGGAAACTTTTGAAAATTTGACAGTATACTAATGTTGATAGGAGCAACTCGACTAAAATATTTTCAAGATGGTGACACTTCCAGTTATACCGGAAGTAGATACCAACTTGCTTATTTTAAATTGGATACCCTATATATTAATACATTTTTAGATTCTACGCAAGATTCTAGGCAGATTTTATGTATTATGTCCTATACCTAAGTCTAAGCGTTTTTGACATATTTAGGTTTTTATGTCAAAAATGACGATTGCAAGCCCTAATATAATTATCAATTGTTCCTATAAGGATTCCCGTATTACTTACTTTGGGGTAAATTCCTTATTGAAAAAGACTTGCTTTAATAAATTTTGTATAGTATTTGGATAACTAATCATACGGGGTGTTCGAAAAAAAAGATCTAAAATGAGATTGAGAAAACTGACAAAAATCAATTTTTTCAAATGAAAACCCCCCATTTTTTTTATTTTGTAGTATTTAGCATTCAAAAAGAAGGTAACTTTGTATAAAGGTATCTATACCTAAAATTTGAAGTTTTCGAAATATTGTCAATTTAATATTTTTAAACGGTGATTTTGCATTTAATCGTTAAACAATTAGATCTAGGATTGCCATGATCGTATTTGACATTTCAAATCATCGTAATGGCACCCCGGTTAAATTATACAAACAAAAATTATTTAAACTTTTAAGGCTTATCTAAATCATTTTCATTTAAATGCTGCACTAATGAAAATATGGATAGCATAGGGATGATATTTGTGTTTCCGTAAAATTCTTAGAACTGACGATTTAGATAAGCCTGATTCTAATGCTATCTGCCTTGAAGATTTTGTTGGATATGCTTCAAAATATCCCAAAATTGCTATTTCAATATTTTCATTGTTAACAACTAGTTTCTTTCTGTACATTTATGCCTTTACGGATCCAAAATTCTTGAAGTTTTCTATAATTCGTTTAACAGTATTTCTTGATGGTTTTTGTTTATGAGGATATCGGGTCGCACATGTATCACATGTTCTTGAAATAATTTGTCACATTGTCCATAAATAATGAATAAGTTTAAATAATTTCGTTTGTATAATTTAACCGAGGTGCCATAAAGATGATTTGAAATGTCAAATACGATCGTGGCTATCCTAGATCTAATTGTTTAACGATTAAATGCAAAATCGCCATATAAAAATTTTAAATTGGCAATATTTTGAAAACTTCAAATTTTAGGTATAGATAACTTCATACAAAGTTACCTTCTTTTTAAATGCTAAATAATACAAAATAAGAAAAATGGGGGGTTTCCATTTGAAAAAATTGATTTTTGTCAGTTTTCTCAATCTCATTTTAGATCTTTTTTTCGAACACCCTGTATGATTAGTTATCCAAATACCATACATAATCTATTAAAGCAAGTCTTTTTCAATAAGGAATCCACGCCAAAGTAAGTAATACGGGAATCCTTATAGGAACAATTGATAATTATATTAGGGCTTGCAATCGTCATTTTTGACATAAAAACCTAAATATGTCAAAAACGCTTTGACTTAGGTATAGGATATAATACATAAAATCTGCCTAGAATCTTGCGTAGAATCTAAACATGTATTAATATATAGGGTATCCAATTTAAAATAAGCAAGTTGGTATCTACTTCCGGTATAACTGGAAGTGCCACCATCTTGAAAATATTTTAGTCGAGTTGCCCTTATCAACATTAGTATACTGTCAAATTTTCAAAAGTTTTCTATGTGTAGTTTTCCATATACAGATCGCGTTCTTTCCCGGTGGGACACCCTGTATATATACAGGGTAGCGAGAAAGTCTGGCAACAAGGTATTTTTTTAAGACGATTAAATGTATAATCATCAAATTTCCCTCAGAGGTAGATTATTTGAGAAGGTGTAATTAAGAGGCCGGCAAGATCTCCCGACTTGACTTCACTTTATATCAGACATTACTGATTCAAAAACTTTCAAATGTCTTGAGATTCAAACAATTTCTCCATAAATGATAAACAACTCTATTCGAAGCTTCAAATACAGATTGTATTATTTCTAAGACAAAGGTGGCGAACATTTTGAGCTCCTGTTATAAGGAAACTATTAATATTTTTGTAAGTTAGCATGAATTAAAAAATTACATATTGTATGTCTTGAAAAATTGATTCTCTTATTTTTTAGTAATGTGGTATGTACTCTGTATTTTTGAAAAGGGAACGAGATCAGCTTTTCTACGATATATCACTCGACCTACGGTGCTATTTAAAAAAATTCAAGATGGCGGCGTTACACTGAATGCTGACGTCATTCAAGTTTGACAGGACCTCTGAAAAACGAAAAATACAATCCTGTGCATAACCCTGAAATTTGATAATTAAACGTTTAATCGTTTCAAAGAAAATACTTTGCTGCCAGACTTTCTCGCCACCTGTTTATATATATATATATATATATATATATATATATATATATATATATATATATATATATATATATATATATATATATATATATATATATATATATATATATATATATATATATATATATATATATATATATTATCTGGGTTTTTGGATTGGCAGTGTAGGTGTTGATAAATATGCGAAAATTGATAATGATAAATGTAATCATAAATGTAATCATAAACGTTTCGGAGATGTGTCTCCTTCTTCAGTATCTTTAGAGCCTAATAATCTCTAATTAAAATATAACTACAACGAACATTTAAGTATGGTATTTTAACACATATAACAGGTACAAGTAATTAAAAAGGGTATCTTAAAATTTATTTCTCATTACGTCGTCCATTGTCAGTTCATGAACTGACAATGGACGACGTAATGAGAAATAAATTTTAAGATACCCTTTTTAATTACTTGTACCTGTTATATGTGTTAAGGCGCCATGCTTGAATGTTCGTTGTAGTTATATTTCAATTAGAGATTATTAGGCTCTGAAGATACTGAAGAAGGAGACACATCTCCGAAACATTTATGATTACATTTATGATTACATTTATCATTATCAATTTTCGTATATTTATTAACACCTACACTGCCAATCCAAAAACCCAGATAATATAAATAAGTAGGTACCAAGGATAAACCCAATATATATATATATATATATATATATATATATATATATATATATATATATATATATATATATATATACACTTATATATACGACTACATCTGTTAAACTAAGATTTTATCACATAGAAACTGGTGTAAATTAGACAGAAATTGTATTACTAATATCGTTATGATCAATTTTTCTGATTTCAATTTCAATACATAAATTAAGAACAATTTGTTCGTTTTATTCCTAATGATAGGTACTTTTTTAATACGTAGTCACATCTTGCTCTACATGGTTAACTTTATTTGATCTAGCAGTAGGTGAATTATACCATGTAGTCATTCAGGTTAATAAAACCTGAATGAAAGAAAAGTACCCGCTTGAGGATGATAGCTCATTAACAATTAAATCATAGACAAAGAGTAAAAAGAAGAAAGTTCTGAGCAGTTTCTCATATACGGGTACGTAATAAAAAAATTAAGGAAAAGTGAGGCTGATCTAAGGAGTCTGATATTTTAACACATAATATCTTTCGGTGGACATAATCTGCGTACAATTGGCGGTGTAATTTCATTGGTCTTATCTAAGTAAACCATCGAAACATTTGTATATGCTATTGAAAGGCTGAAATTCCTATCTCGATGACCAACCGCGATGTCGGATTTTATCTCCGAGATCTCTCTGTGCGATTTCAAACAGACCAAAATCCATATAAAGCCGAACAGCAGCCGCATGGCGCGTTGAGTATGTTAGGTACGCTGGCTAGTATTTGGGAGGTCTCGGGTTCAAACCCCGGGGCCGACTGGTCTGCCATGAGTTTTTTTCAGAGGTTTCCTCATGGTAATGTAAGTCACTGCATGCAAACTTATAAGGCGAATGCTGGGCCAGTATTAATCCTCTGAACCCTACCCACACTTCCTATGTTCCATAAATATCCCGTCTCACCTATCCTTAATGTGCTTGTACATACAAGTGTATCCTCTGATCTGGCTGAAGGAGTTAATCCCAAACTCAAGCTGCCCGCCTCCCTGACACATACTTCAGGGAGGAATGAAACACGTGTGTTTCCTTTCCTTTTCCGCATGGCGCATCTATCTGCCCTCAACCATTTTGCGAGATTGCAGAACCGCTCGCTCAATAAAGCAAACAAAACGACAGAAAGACACAGTCCGATTCATTCAGATGTCCACCATGTCCGGTTTCGTTTCCCAATACGGGCTGGCCGTTCGCGCAGATCGGCCAGGCCAGAGCGAAAGACAATGCTCCATTGTATTCTATGAGCTCGAATCTGCATAATCATCTATATTCTGGTTATACCGTGCTGCGTTCGATGGTCGACTCTATGCTCTTTCCTATATCGTAGATACCGTTCCATCCTGCGAAATTTATGGCGAGAATGTCCGGCAACCGCACGCATTCTGTCCGATTTTTGTCCCCCAGTGTACGCTTGGATATTGAAAAGAGAAGAAGAGCTAAGTTCTGTGTCGAATGACCGGCTATCAGCTGAGTGTTTTCATTTTATTCCTAAGCAACAGTTCCATATAGAGTGGGGTGAAAATATTGATTTATATATGAAATCATCAATTACAAATATAATTTAGATAGCTCATTAGTTGATGATAAAGGTAGACTTAAGCTATACGATAAAAGTTGAGTTTAGAAAATACTTTGAGCGAATATAAAACTTTCCATTCTCTGAAAATTTGATTATCCATTCACATGAAATTGGTGGCTTGGTATACTGTCCAAAATTGTTTGTTCCAAATTTAAATCCAAAAGTAAATCAATTATGAATAACAGGTTCACCTAGCAACAGTTTCAAAATGGTCTCTATGTAGTGGTTTAATGCCCATAACATATTTTCGTAAAATATACAATTACAAGTGAATATGGGTTTTAAGATTTCTGTGCCTAGTTTCTAAGTTCAATAATGTGTTTTCATAGGTACCAATAATTTCTATAGACTGATACCAACTGGGTAATTACCAACAGGCACGCTTCAGAAATAATTCTCCTCTTCAAATTTCCGTTTCCGTAAATTCGAAAAAACCTATCAATAAATCGGCTATAAAATTCAACAAGAATAATGACATACCAGAAGTTTTTTTTTGCCCTTCATTCCAGTCCTTCATATATGGAAGTTTTAGAAAGAACTGTACCGTGATTTGCAGCTCATTCAACGACATAAAACTCGCATTTTTCCAATACATTCACGATCTTTTTAAAGCAGTTCTCCGCATGAGATCGATAAATTATTTATGGCCGTTGATCTAGTTAGCCTAATTTTTCTCAGACCGCGTATTTGAATTATCGCAATCGCGAGTGTACGTATAAAGTATGAGTGTACACATAACTAAATGTCAATACTGAAACGGAAACCTGAATAGCATTTATGAAATCCCAAGCTGGCCATTCGGTAACTGGCAGGAGGCCAAATATATCAAGCAACTTCTGCAGAGGGTCTTGTCTGGAATGCCTTACATAGAGATGTAATTTATCTCTGGCAATGCTTTATCCTAGTCCTTTGCTATTACTCAAATGACAACGTGGCTTCATTTGTTTTGCCCAGTTGAATATCAGATGTGTATAGAATATAGGAGTAGACTGTTTCTTCATCAATCACAAATGATGAATTTTATTCTTTTGAAAAATGTATATGTATATATATATATATATATATATATATATATATATATATATATATATATATATATATATATATATATATATATATATATATATATATATATATATATACATAGAACACATAGAGTGTTATTCAATAAGTGTCCAATATTTTATAGGACGATTTTTCAGTTATTTATAAGGTGAAGAGTTCATATAAGCATGGATCCGTAAGGCCTCCGTTTTTGAGAAACAGGTTGTTAAATACTTTATTTTATTTTTGACAAGAAAGTAAAAAAATTGGAATTAACTTACTAGCCTACTTGATGCGTTCCAATAAGTGAAAAAACATAACAGGATGAAGCTTCTAGCCTACTTGATACCCTTATTTCCTAAGAGTTTGCGAATCAATGTGAAGGGAAATAGATGTATCTATTAATTTAAATTAAAAAAACCTCAAAAACGGCTACTTGTAAATGCACTTTTTACGTGGAAGTGATAGACGAATAGATTATTCTTCTAGAAAATGTGATGCATTCATGCACGAAAAAACTGTAACTCCCAAAAAGACAAATAAGCATGGAGCTGGCGCCCCCTACAATGGAGAGGCAAACTAAGATCAGATTTGAATATCTCATATCTGGAAAAATCCCCAAATACCAGTTTCTGTCCAAATAACGACATTAGTTTACGAATAAAAAAAATTAAATTGAATTTTTATCAACCTGTATATCTAAAAAATAAGGGGACCTATTCATGTATGAACTTTCCACCTTAAATAAATAACTCAGGAATCACCCTGAAAATATTGGACCCTTGTAGTTGGTCAAAAAATTTGAATTGAAATTTCTCGAAAATGGTCTATAATAGCGACTTCAAACAAGGGCACTGTTTTTTTCGAAAATACTATACAGTTTTTCAATTTAATATAAAACAAACTTATACACAAAAAATAACAAAATATCACAGCAGGGTTATACAATGTAGCTGGTTTGAAGTTGGTAGGAAGCGGTTTTTTGACATATGATTAAAAAAATCGGCCAAGTGCGACACGGCCTCGCGCACGGAGGGTTTCGTACCATTGACTATGCCCCCCTTTAATATTTATTTTATTTTAATTTCATTATTTATTATTAAAGTAAAAATACAACTGAGTATTTTGTGAATATTTCAAGTGCCTACCTGTTACCTTTTATTCATATCGAACAAAAATAGCCAAAAAATGGCGTTTTTTGTATGGGAACAACCCTTAAATAATTATTTCAGTTTTATCATTAATTATTAAAGTAAAAATACAACCGAATAATTTGTGAATATTTCAAGTGCCTACCTGTTGCCATGATTGATATCGAGCAAAAAAAGTGCAAAAAAAATCGCGTTTGTTGTATGGGACCCCCCTAAAATACTTATTTTATTTTGTTTTTAGTATTTGTTGTTATAGCGGCAACAGAAATACATAAGTTGTGAGAATTTCAACTGTCTAGCTATTGCGGTTTTTGAGATACAGCTTGGTGACAGCGAAGTCTTAGTGAAAGGGTTCCGTTTTTACTCTTTGGGTACGGAACCCTAAAAACTGACTCAACGGTATCATTTTCAAAGGGCGTTAGATTAAAAGGTTCTTGTAGATGAACGTAAATTAGGTAAGATGGACATAAAATCACATCTAGTAACTGTAGTTTGCAGATTAGTTTCTAGACACCCTGTATAATATTCACTTTAATGTATACATAAACTAGAGTTTGAAAGTATTCCTCGGGTATTTACAGGACCTTGTAACCAAGTTTCTTTCAGTGCTTTGTCACAATATCACCCGAAAAATGATCGAACTTTTAGGTCGAGTGGGGAATGCACCCACCGAAAATCCCGATGACAAATGCGATCAATTCGACCGGTAGCCGACTATTATCGTCACAATTCGTTGATTTTTTGCTGCATCGATTGTTTCGACGGGCGCAGAACCAATAAGGAAATTCAAATGGTCCTCGCGGACCGCATTCCGCTACATCTCTGTCAACCCAACATGGTGGATGTAAAACTTTGATAAAACCTGTTCGAATTTGATTGGCCCAATATAATCGGCGACTGGTTTTTCTTCGTTTTCGGACACGCCGTCTTTTGTTCTTTCGACCGGGGCATTATTTATGACCGCGCGTCCACAATGGTCCCGGTTTATATAATTCGGATTCCCGTTGTTTTTGCGTTCGTTTTTTCGCTTCCTCTTGTCTCGCTCGATAGACGTTTTCCGTGAATTATATATGTCGCAGCGATATTTATCTGTTCGGAATAATGCGACTCCGGGTCGAGTCTCGCGAAGTGGATTCTTTATCGAGGAATTTTTTTTTACTTTTGTTGTATTGGATTGGTCAGCGAACGGCTTGTCGAAAATGAGGTTGCTTCGATATTTTATCGGGGTACACAAAAAAAAGGAAAAACTGGGGAGAACTGTCGACGTCCGGATGCATTGAGAAGGTGGAATCTTGAATGTTTATGTTTTCAGCGGATTCTACCGACATTTTTTTATTTTTCATTTGTACGTTATTTGGTGATTTTACCTTAGATACAGTTGCTATAAATACACTCATTATGCCCTAGGGCGTTATGAGCGGGCATTATGGATCATAACGCCCGCTAATTGTACGAGGAGAAATGATGCAACTTCCATTGATTAAATACTTCATAATCCTTGTTGTATACGACTCGGCAATTCGGCAATGAATTATTCGCAGCTTTAGCTGCATTTTCTATGATATTCTCGGGTAAATTCATTTTCATTTCCACAATTTCTATAAGACTACACGAAGAAAGCAGCAATGACATTCACTAAATATGATGACAAAAATATTCACAAACGTCAAAATATCAACAAATGACATGCCTACTATGGGAAGGAAAAAGGGAAGTATAGGAGCAATGAACCGAGTTTTAAAACGAATTTTCTTTATAATGAAATAATATTTTCATGAAAAATGAAATCTGGAATGCATCACGTGCGTTACTAGATCTTAACGCCCATCGGGCGTTAGGATCTTTATAACGCATTTGGCGCATAAATAACTAATTTGAAATGGATA
Organism: Cynegetis impunctata; assembly: GCA_030704885.1. NCBI lineage: Eukaryota > Metazoa > Arthropoda > Insecta > Coleoptera > Coccinellidae > Cynegetis > Cynegetis impunctata. The sequence goes on along the minus strand of JARQZK010002895.1, from coordinate 837,440 downwards.
CAATGGAATTATGGTATAAAATAGAAATAAAATCGGCCAAGTGCGCACGAAGGGTTCCGTACCATTGACTGTGCCCCCCCTTAAATATTTATTTCATATTAATTTTTTTATTTATCATTAAAGTAAAAATACAACTGAGTATTTTGGGAATATTTCAAGCGCCTACCTGTTGCCATTATTGATATCGCCGAACAAAAAAGGACAAAAAAATCGCGTTCGTTGTATTGGAGCCCCCCTTAAATATTTATTTTATTTTGTTTTTAGTATTTGCTGTAGCGGCAACAGAAATACATAATTTATGAAAATTTCAACTGTCTAGCTATCGCGTTTCTTGACATACAACAGCCTGGTGACAGACAGACGGACGGTAAAGTCTCAGTAATAGGGTCTTGTTTTTACCCTTTGGATACGGAACCCTAAAAAAAGATTCGATTCTGTGAAAATATCACAATATATTTATATTTTACAGAATTTTATTCACGCCAATTAACTCTTTGTATTGAGAAATATTGCAAAATGAAGCAAATATTAACGTGAAAAAATTGCTCATTGAAAAATTGTTTTTTTCCAGGAATAAGTACCTTTGTTGAAAATGTATACAATATGATGATGCGAAATGAGTACTTGAAATGAAAATAAATCAGTATCATTAGCCGAAAAAATTTTTGAATCTTTACTAAGTACCTATACTGTGAAAAATTTCAGTAAAGTTGAGTTTTCTCTGTTTATATCTTCTTTCGGTAATGTTTTTCCTTTTATTGCTATGGAAATTTAGAAACCAATATAATTGATTTAAAAAATTTTTCATTCAAATTATATTTCAGTTTTCGTCAAAAATTCATATCCTGAAACATTGCTTGATGAAGCAATGTATATCATTATTTTCTTCATTAGGGAAGAGTGACTTCTATAATTTAAATTTGAATGAATTACCTATTGCTCCTTCATTTTCTAGCGAAAACAATGCAATTTGAAAAGTTTTACTCTCCTTTCTGTTGGTTTATTTACTCTGTAGATGCAGAACCTTTTTTTAAATCCACTTCAAAAAATCACCGCATGGCTGCGTTCTGATTCTTTATGTTGGTGCGTTCAGATATCATATTTCTTGGAATAATTCCACCTGAAAATTCAGCATTTACCGTAGGTAGTACCTGAAGTACAGGTGCAAGTTTAGCACCTGCTTTCTTCATGTCAATCATTGTCTTTGGTCGACAGGCGAGTCTCATTGAATTATGTCTGGATTAACTTAATTCCTCAGATATGTGCACCATAGTCCAGATCAGTCTTCTCTTATGTTTTTACTTAAGTTAAGTCATTCTGACGGAGTTTTTGTTACTTTTAAATGGAAATATCAACGCTGTGCCCACATAATTGTTTCTGGTAGGCTAGGACCTGCAGCATAAACCGCCATTTATAGAAATCATTGAATCTTTCAGAGTAAATTGCTACTCACTTTGATACGAGCTGTCAAAAACATATTTGGAGTTGTTAGATTTGTGAAATAGTATATAATGCAATGAGCACAAAATGATGCCCATTTTGTTGCGATCGAGTTGCATACTATACTTTTTCTATGACAACATATCGTTCACCTTTAATACATGCATACATTGCAAAAACAATGAAAGAAATAAACTGATGATATTTCATTACTCCGTATTCGCCGCTGATGGGTGAATATCAGAATTAAAATATAAATTGAAAAAATATCTAAAGAATTTCTTCATTGCTATTTCTAATAGTTACACAGAAATAGAAGCCTATAAATGTATGTATGTATCTAATTGAAGTTGAATGTGCAATTATTGAATATCATATTTGGAGAACTTGTTTGCTGAATACTTAATTCTTTGACAAATTGATAATTTGTCGACGTTGAAGTTGACGTGGCGTTTTAACGTGGTTATGTCACCTCCAGCATCAACAAAAAGTGTTGCGAAGGATCGGCGAAAACAGGACACAGTATATAATTCGTAATTTGGCAATTTTAAATACTTGGCAATGTCTTTTCCCATAGCTCCAAACTTATTCAGATCTATTCTCTGAATGGTACACTTTCCTTTTTGATAATTAAAGAAAAACCATAGACCATTAGCACTTTGAGGGCGAAGATTTGTGTATTTTTTTATAAATTTCGTAGAATTTGCCAGTTACAGTAAAATTTCGTACTATTTTGGTTTTACTGTCTGGTATTGTTACTAAATCAGCTGAACCAAGATCATTGAAATGAGTAATTTTCACTTGATGTAATTCGTGTCTTTTACATGCACCCATAACTCCCATAACTAATGCAACCTACAATATAAATTAGTTCACTTAAACATATTTTTCATCAATTAAAATGGAAATATGAAACTTACTTTTGTTGCCAAATATATTTCATCTGGAGCCTGTTAAATGACATTATCGATGTCATTTGCTGTAAAGATCTTTGACTTTTTGGGTTTGTAGCCGTTAGACTGCCGCTTGAGGAATGCTTTCAGTTTCCAATATTTGTCAATATCTTATATCATTATAGATACTAAGAGTCATTCTTAGCATTTAGAAGTGTGACCACAAATTGGAACTTTTAAATTTTTTGGCCAAGTCGCCAAAATAAGCTATTAAAACGTTCTCGGAAAACGATTTTGTCTTTTGATCTACCTTTCATTCCAAAAAAAGGTTATAAGCGCGTTGATACATACTCTTTGACGTTTCCGGCAATAAATTCAGTGTTGTTAGCTTCGCTGCTTCTATTATGTTCGGAGGTGTCAAATCTAAGTCAATATCACTATCAGTTTCCATTTTAATTAATAGTTTTTATAGAAAATAACTATGAAATTACTCATTACCTACTAAAACTTTGACAGCAACGATCTGCTGACATTTTATCAATTTGTGATTTTAGAGTGAACCTAGACCTATCACGAAATATTCTATTTCGCATTTGTTGCTTAGCAACTTGCTACCAACCGATGCAAAAATTAAATTCTGTACAAAATATGCTGTTTATGATTGAAGTTACGGTTATAAAATGAACATTTATCGAGGTTTTCGTAGAAAAACTCTATATTGACTAAGCAGGGAGTCAAGATGAACCGAAAGACATGACAAGTTTTTCATCATGTCACCAGGGACTTATAGTTTGACGTCGATTCCGAATTGCCAATGGCCTTTCAAACATTTTGCATCACCCAACTAGTGAATTATTTGAACCATTGAAACTAATAGAAATACGCAAATATGCATACCTAACACAGGATTATAACCCAGCACGCCTGCTTCATATACATATGGTCACACTACCTGTGTACCTCCACGAAATATGGTGAATCTACGAGAAAAAAAAGTTTTGGGACTTCTGATGTAGGGTATGCAACATTGTGAAACTCAAATACCTACAGAAAGAATGAATTTCTACAGCAAACTGAAAGTAGGATTCCCAAAATCTGAAGAGTGGATCTGTTACTCATTAAATTGCACCTATGAAACTTGGCGCTAACTGATGTGTAGGTAAACAACAGTTTACAAAACACTCACTGGCGCGTAATCGATACTAATTTCATCGAACCGTAAACAGACTTTTAGGTTAACCAGATCCACCTACGCGCGCGCCATCTGTCCTAATTACCCAATCCTACTTGTCACCGGGCCATATTTTACTCAAATCATCAAAGAGGACCGACGCCTTCTGCGGGCAGATGCAAGATCGTAGTAAAAAAGGCAGCGAGTGTCAATCCTATTAGTGTGGACGAAAGACGAATTGTAGATTATTAGCGACGCGAAGACGGACTTGTGGTTCGAGAAGGGACCGACGACGACGGAAAGATTGGATCCTTTCAACGGTAGCTGCTCGTTAAGGTGGTTTCAAAAAAAACGAGGAAGAGGCTCGTTCATTCTGAATCATTTAGTTCCTGATGGAAATTCGGTAGCGAGCCACTAAGATATTGTATATCTTATATACGTCGGCTTACAATTGAAACACTTACAGGCTCTTGCACCTTAATTAAACTACGTTTCATGGTAAACTGAGTTTAATATGACATTTTCGCTTGCACCAAAATATAAACGGCGTTTAAGACGCCCTAAACTCCGCATAAATTAAACGCCCAATATTCGGCGTTTAATTTGAAGTTTAAGTAAATTTTGAGGTTATTTGTGAAGGAAATGATTTATTTCTTCCTTAAAAATTTAATTCTTGCCGGTGGAAACTGGAATTTTTGTTAAAAATGTTTTATGAAGAGTTTGATTTCTATAACGACAACTTGGACGTTCTACAATTCCTGGAATATGGTAGTCTGTAACAGTAGATACAGATTTATTTCAAAAATGTTTGCTTGGCAATCGTCAAGCTATGCAAAATTGTTGGTATCAGATTATATTGTATTATTGTTATAGATTTTTTTATTCAATCAACAATAATCATCTTATAGGTATTTTGCCAGTTATTCTCTCTAGGTGGTAAAAAATATGGCCAGCAGAACTGAAGGCGTGGATTTATAGTTTATGTATAGTAATGAACAATGCACTCATTTTACTCATAAATGCAAATTTACTCTCCATAATTAAAAATACACACAAAAAAAATTTATTATATATCACGGGTAGAGTGCCCATTAAACCTCTCTAACTTTGTAGGAATGACAGCTTGTCCCCCATGGATCAGCTACTTTTAGCATTAAAATTGTATGCCCATGGAGGACATTTGCACAGTATTGCTCAATTTGTTGGAGTTCATACATCCACAGTTTTACGCTCTATCTGGAAAGAATCAGTGTGGTCCCCTTTTCCTTTTATTATTATCTTCCATTTTATGCATATTCAATACAAATCACAAAAACACAACTTCTTTACTATTAAAACTAGGTTAGAAAAGTAGAAAAATAAATTCTGTTTCTTCTTTTTACTTCATGTACATCACAGTTTCATCCAAAATAATACAAAAACGCAGTTTAGCAATGGGTCGGTTATAATTCCTTGGTGCAACGACCAGAAAAATAAACGTAGTTTAAAAATTAAACCAAGTTTAGTTAAACGACGTTTTATAATGAAACGGTGCAAGAGGGTGTTCAAAAAAAAAATTATTTTATTGCTCTATTTGCTTGACTGGCGAAACTCACGATTTTTTTGCGTTTTTTTTATATTTCACTTGTAAGCCAACGAATGATTCTAAATAGATATATGACTTGGACGATTTAAGAATATGAATTACTCGTTCGAGTATACTATAAATGTTGACTATATCTAAAATATGTGGTTATGTTGCAGTAAACAGTTCATAATCTGAATATTATTTCTGTCAAATTATTCGGAAGAATGGGAAAGGGAATCCACCACACAAAGCTTCAAAGACAATACCATAAAATGGTACACAGATGGTTCAAAAACCGCTACAAGAGCTGGCGCTGGCGTATATGGGGCAGGCATTAAGGGCGCACTGTCGCTTGGCTCCTGTTCGAGCGTCTTTCAGGCAGAAATACTGGCAATCGATAGATGTGTGGATATGAACCTAGAAAAAAAAATCATAAATGCAACATAGCTATCCATTCTGATAGTCAAGCGGCTATAAAAGCACTGATCTCCCGTGTTTTCGATTCCAAGTTGATATGGGAGTGCCAAAGGAAACTCGGTAAAATTGGTAAGAATAATAGGGTCTCTTTAGTCTGGGATTTACTCGCCAGAAAAGGAGCACAAACGCCATTAACTGGCTCAGAACCTTTCTGTGTAGGTATAGAACCTTTCTGTGTAGGCTCAGAACCTTTCTGTGTAGGTGTAAAATACAGCTTTAAGAGAGAGTTTCGGGAGAAGGAGGAAACCGACAGAAAAACACTCTGTCGAAATTTTTCAGGTATGGATCACTGCAAAAAGTTCCGGAACTTTAAAATTGCAAGCTCCAAAGGATATCTGGAGCTCAGTAAGAATAAACTACACCTCCCCACTGGCTTCCTTACAGGACACTGTCGCATCAGGAAGCATATGATGAGAATAGATGTATCAGAAACTGAAGAGTGTAGATTCTGTGGGGAGGAGGAAAAAACCCCTGTTCACCTGGCTACAGAACGCCTCGCCAACGAAAGAAATGCTTTGGACAAGAAACTTGTAGGAGTGAGGACATAACCTCCTTGAAGTCTTCCCAGATATAAGAGTTTATCAATACTTTGGAACTAGAAGGCGAGCTGTAGGTAGATTAGATGGCGTAGTACAGAAAACAGCTCTGATGGGGGGGGGGTACAATAGACCATAAGATCGCAGTGCGACATAACTCCAAACTAAATAAAAAAATAAATGAATATCTGAAATATGTGGTTATGTTGTAATATGCAGTTCATAATCTGAAGTAGTAATGAATATTATGAAATTTTATTTCAGGCATTTTACTGGAATAGTATATTGTACAACGAGCATGGAATGACATGCATTTCCTACGAGTAGGACGTTTGCAGCACGAGCCGCGGCGAGTGCTGCAAATCATACGAGTAGGAAATGGTCATTCCATGCGAGTTTTACACTTTACTTTTTCTACGAATGTTACTGTTACATAAAATGGGATAAGTACCTAATATTTTCCTTTTAAGATTTTAAAAAATGTTGATCTGACGTTCCACAAAAAAACACGCGGCAGCGGTTAACGCCACCTTTGTTAAAATACCCGTGCACAATGTGAACTTTGTAGTTCACTCACCATGGTGATAGAAGCACAATAAAAATGGCTATAAAGCAATGCACTATGTTCCGCAATTACTTTTGAACATAGAATGATGGTTTTTATTGACATTCGTAGAAAAAATACATACTATTGCAGTGAATCGAAGGAAAGCAGGAGAGGGGGTATTTTTTTATCCGATTCACGAAAAATGTCAAGATACATCAGAAATCGTGGTCCAGGAGGTGTAAAACGGAAACAAAAACCACTTCCTTCACTCATTGTTGAAAATTCAATAGTATATTGCTTTCGAAGAAAATACGACTAAAAAGAGAATGACATGTACTAATTGCAAACAATTAACAAGTGTTAAACAAACTATTAATTAAAACTAAGTTACTTGAATTTATTCATCGTTGTTATTGTTTGTTACCTCTGGTAAAAATCACTTTGTCTGCTACGATTACACGCAGATGCAGTTTAGCATTTTCGGAGCACTCAATATATTGGATACAAGCAATTAACGTATCGTTTGGTACTATCTGAGCTAAATTATACAAGTCCATTGACAGATACTCAATAACATAATGCCCAGGTAATAAACGAATAAATCATAGGTAATAGATAAAATCGAAGATAATACCCAATTACAACATATTAACATCCAGATACAGAACTCGTTTATCAACTTGGGGAAAATCAATTATTATAAATCAACTTTTTGCAGTTACAGATACTTTTGCGATCTGATTATGCAGGGAATCCTGTTTATCCGTTCCTCTGTTTGGAGAATTTAATTTCTTGTATAAAAAGACGGAATTTTGATTGGGCGACTGGAACACGGTGAAGTAGATTTATTTACTCATCAGCGCGTATTAGACTTCGTTAAGTATATGCAAATATAGCGATTGATAATATTTTAATTTTTTTTCGACTGTTATTTGAATTATGACCCGATATAAATTTATTTCACTTAACGATTTTTTCATTGTAAATTCATCAGCCAACTGATTTATAGAATAACTTTTATGATATTCTCATTATTAAATAATTGTATATATGACGCCCTATTATAGGCGTACATAAGTCAGCTTGTAACAAAATTCTCTAGGAAGAAGTGTTTTTATTTCGTTTCTAATTAACATGTTTAGAATTCAAATTAAAGTGTGTTATTAGCGAACAGTGTGTCACCAGGTAATAAATTTTATAGATCTCTTAAAAACAGTGCGTAATAGAGTTTTATAATTCTCTTAAAAACAAGTGTTTTTATTCCTTTTCAAATTGACTAATTTAAAATTAAAATTAGAGTGGCGGTATTCCGAAAAAGTCTTGTTAGCGTCTTCATTACATAGTGCGTCACAATGTAATGAAACATTATGAATCTCTTGAAAACAAGTGTTTTTATTCCGTTTCTATAATTAACTCATTTAAAATTAAAATTTAAGTGTCGGAGTCCTCGAAGGAGTCCTGTTAGAAGAGAACAGTGCGTCACCTTGAAATGAAATTTATTGTAAATCTTTTAAAAAAGTATTTTTATTTTCGTTTCTGGTTGACTAACCTAAAATTTGTGTTCCGAAGAAGTTCTGTTAGGGAAGAGTGCGTCACCTTATAATGAAATTTATGTTTCTATTCCGTCTCTAGTTGACTTATTTCAAATTGAAATTTAAGTGTTGATGTTCCGAAGAACTTCTGCTAGCGAACATTGCGTCACCATGTGAAACTTTTTCAAAAATTTCTTGAAAACAAGTGTTTTCATTTCGTCTTCAATTGACTTATTGAATATCAAAGTGTCGTTGTTCTGTAGAAGTCCTGTTAGCAAACAGTGCGTCAGCATGTAATAAAATTTTAGAAATCTCTAGAACTTAAATGTTTTCATTTTGTTTCTAGTTGTTTTTTTCAAGGAATAAAGTTTAAACTTTAAAATGAAACACACCTGGCTTTATTTAAAAATTCAAGCGTCGAAGTCCTTGAAGAAGCCCTGTTAGAAGCGAACAGTGCGTCACCTTGGAATGAAATTCACTGTAAATCTCTTGAAAAAGTGTCTTTATTATTTTTTGTGGTGGATTTATATAAAATTAGAATTAAGTGTCGGTATACTGTAGAAAACTAATAGAGACGAACAGTGCGGCTTCATGCAATAAAATTTAGTGTTAATATCTTTTAAAACAAGTGTTTTTATTTTGTTTCTAATAGAAATAGATTTACATCAAGTAAAGGTCTCTTCGTAGTTAATCATTGTAACGATAAATAAAAGAGTTCAAGGTTGGTATACGTAACTTGCAAAACTATTCAGTTATTTTAAACAAAGGTAACATTTTCGGGACAATAATGATATCCATCACGGCGACTCAAATTTCTATTTATGTTTAACGCTCGAGATAGTCCAGGCGGTGGCGTTTGGATATATTTAAGTTTGTTTCCGGTATACTAATTAGCTGTATTAAAAAGCAGACGAGACAACAAAAAGTGTCAAAAGGATTTTCTAACTTTCAACGTAAGATATATTTTCTCTCTGATGATTATATCTCTTAACAACAATGGAGACCTCACTTCATAGGACTGTTGAGTGATGAAGAGTTGGTATTATCGCTAAGCATGATTTAGAAAGAGAAAAACTCATTTGTGTTTGAAATATAAGTTTCGGTTCTTAAAATCACTGACATACCAAGAGTTTCTTCTTTGTTAATGAGGTGATACAGGAGAAAATAATTTTTGAGCTTGTACATCGAAATTGTTTCACCCCAAATAAAACTTCAAATTTTTTGAACTTTCAGAAATTGTCGGATTAGAATCGCAATTTAAATACCCATTATGCAAATCATTCAATTAGTGCATGAGAATCACTAGCTCAGACTTTGAAATAGTAAGTAGGGTATAAAGTTAAATATTCTAAATTCTTAACATAGTTCAAATACCTACTCAGATTTACTCCTCAATGTCATGTAAAACTCACAAATAGTATCTTAGTGGCCTACTAAATTTGTACAATGATGCAGTGCCTGGTAGTGGCTTGGTTTGAACTTTCTGAATATTTGATATTATCTCCTAGACAATTAAGATTTTATACAAAAATCTGTATCCGTAGAATTATACCAGTTTTAGTCATTGCATTTCCAACGAATTTATTGGTTACAGTATTATGTCACTATGAATATTAAACTTCACCAAGTACCTATATACCTCATGAATTAATACTTTCATTATATTCTTCTCTTGATAATCATGTACTCAGATACATCAATATCCATCTGAAGTTAATTTTTTTCGTCTCAATCATTTATATCGCCAAGAACTCATTCATAATTTCAGTCTTTTTAATTGCCCTTTACGTTAAACAAAGTGTCGTTAGCAGATAACTGTATATTTATAAATTCTTTTCAGTCGATCATTGATTGAGAAAGGGCGAAATATGTTTTTATGGTATTCACAATAGCGTCAGATTTAGTTATTTGCGACTTATTTGATACCTTATGATCAAAATATGAGAAACTTATTCATTAACTTTCATCAACAACGGATACCTATAAATATTTGATGGAATCCGTCGTTACTACGTGATAATTTAACAAGGTGAACAAAAACAAAACTTGAATTTACTATTTTTATTATCACAAAATACTACGAAAAATATAACACTGCGATTGCAATTTCGGTCACTAGACCATCATCGGGCAGATTGAGTTAAGAATTGAATACATAATTACAGATTTGCTCTTACGGGTGGGAAAGAATTATTGCAGGTACCTAAATAGACGAGATGAACACATTTCAAGAACGGCTAATAGAAGTGGATTTCCCAAATTGGTACAATAAAATGTTCTTAGAAAAATCATTATTGTTTGAATACACTAAATATAAGATAATATATCAAGTCAACCTGGTCGTTCAGCAAGATATATTTTGCATTATGATTGAGTTTAAAAATTTCCAAGGATTCTAAGTAAGTTAGTATGATTCCTTACGGTAATTTGTGCATAATTTGAAAGTTATCTATTTGTGGAAACGGGTGGTGGTTTTCATGGCAATGATTTGAAGACGTTGAATCCGTATTATTTTTCAAAAATGATTGTTGGTGTTTTTTAAATCTTGTCTCGAACGATCGACCAGTCTGTTATATATACACTCCTTTACATACAGGACAAATCAACTTATAAACTCCTGAAGTTTCAAATTTTGAAGTGATATCTTTGGCATAGAATAAAAATCCTGAGAGTTTTGTCTTTAACCTATAAGGCTATTTTCCTTGCAAAATAGCTGCATCTCCATGACAGTATCTCGTCAATCTTCAGTGAAGTTTGCACTTGATCGACGAATTCTTCTTCTTCCTTGGCGCATCGCGTGCGCTAACTCGCGAAGATCTGGCTATAAACACGAAAACGGAGGCTATTTTTCGCGTGAAGATCGGTTGTAGACACAAGCGCCGCTGTTTCTAACAGTCTTATTATAAAAAGTAGTCGGCCCATTAACTTGAGTAATTGTTATTCGTTCGACTTTGGTTAAATGGCGAGAAACGATACGACTTCGGGGTAAACTGGTGCATTCTTCTCTGCCGATGAGGCGAGCCTTGTTTTCCTAATGGAAAATTGATAGAAATTCAGTTTAAAAGGCGTCTGAAGTGCTGTTAGAGACAAGAGGTTATGACGCGTTGAATACTGAGTTTTTCATTAACGATGTTATGGATAATTCACTTTCAGTGGTTTAACTGGAAATGTCTACTAGAATAATTTTCTTGAAATCGTTATCGCATGCTAGAATACGAGCACTAGGCGAATGGGAAGCTATTTGTATAGCATAGCATAAATTTTTGCTTGACTTTTTATCAAGTTATTGCTTTATATCCGGAAGATTTGCCACCAATGGTGGGAGTTTATCCCTAATCATGTCCACATGTGAATTCCACGTGCATGAGTCTTCTATGATTAATCCCAAGTATTTTGTTTTTTCACGTTCCTAAGCGTCCTACCATTAATAACCAATTGTCGATGGATGTTATTATTTCTGGTAGTTCTATTTCTGAATAGGATGAATACTGTTTTTTCTTCATTCATTACTAGTTTATCAGTCAATCACTAAATTTCGCATGTCCTCATTGACCATTTTCTCCAAAGATTTTAAATTGTCTGTATTATATAAAATTACTGTATCGTACGAAACATGAAGAATTTTCCCAGCAATAATGATTTGGTTACATTTTCTAATATATACGGTAAAATAGTGATCCAAGTACTGTGCCCTGAGGAACTCCAGTTCTGATTTTTTGTTGGTTACTTTTTGTACCCTCAATAGCTACATGTTGTCTCCTATCAGTTAGGAAGGACTGAAACAGTTTGAAAGCATTTCCTTATATTCTTGTTTTCTTCAATTTTCTTAGTAGTATGCGTTTTATATGTGTTCGGAAAGCAGAGCTCTTCAACGCGAACAGAATGTTCAGTTGCAGAGACTGATAAATTTAATTTATAACCTAAAAACTATTTACAATTTCGTCTTTCAAAAGTTGAAATTTGTTATTACTTATAGACTACGTACGATTCAAAAGTGGAAAATTTATTATAATATTCACAAATAAACATAACATATATGTCAAAGATTATTTCGAATGTAATTTTAGCACCCAAGACAACCTCAGTGTCATTTGAAGTTAGAGTAAATCATCATAATGTTAAAACGCGAGCGGTTATATAATTTATTAACCTATAAAATTTGTCTCAATGCACTAGTTTCCTAGAACGCAAAATTACGACTAAAACATTCACTAAATAACCAGTTTCGATAGTTCTTCCTCGAATTAGTGAAAAATCGTGGGGCAGTGCAAAGCACTTTGGGAAGGTGAAATCAACACAGATGACAAGGATAATTAATTAAGCCATTCGGGGGAACGATCCTATAAAAATACTCTTGGACATCGGAGGTTTTATTATTCCATAATTCAAAAAATAAGTACATCGGCTTCAATCAACTCAGCAAGACTTTACCCAAATGAGTGATCATAATAATTGTGTACAGATATAGTATAGCAACTGTTCTTGTTGATTTTTCTTCCATTGATCTGTAGATGCTGTGAATATTTGAGAATTGATTCATGACAAAATGTTCACAATAAAACGACCAAAACTGTCATTTTGATGATACAGCTATATATGTATATATGAATATAACGAATAAAGCATCTGTTGCATTAAATATACCCCACGCAAACTATTAATGAAGAACAAAAATACTTCCCAATAAATTTTGTGCCGAATTTTAGTAGCAAAATTTGTAACAAACTATCGAAAAATAACGTTAAACAATTTGTACAAATAAAAAAACTTGAAGTCATTCTTGGTCAATAATAAAGAAAAATCTAACATCGGAGAACAATGGTGTCTACAAAATATTTTGCGACGAATGTCTTGCTTTCTATATTGGACAAACAGGAAAGAATACAAACATTCGTGTTGTCAAGAAGTCAATTTTACAAAATAAAAATACCACTGGCTTCTCCGAACATTGTATAAAATTTATACATTTCTTGGATTTCAACAAAACCTAATTGTTACTTTCAGGTAACAAAGAGGAAAGCGCCTTGACCTTCTTGAAATTCTCGAAATAAGTTCCGCCCATAATAGTAAATTACCCCTTGTAAACGAACAAATTGATTTTCAGGTATCACCTTTGCTTTTGTCTGTTTTATAAAATAAGATCTAATCTCCTGTAGTAAGTATTGATAATGAGTTCATAACTCGAAACATGTCGACTATTTTTTACTGCTAAATACAGTATGTGAATATTTTTATATAGTGAAACATAAGCCAAGTGTGTTTTATTCTAAAATTTATACTTTACTTTATTCTATATGAGTATATGTATATATAAATATATATATATATATATATATATATATATATATATATATATATATATACATACATTTTCTCATTAGCACAGCCCTTAAAAAAATGACTTAATAATTTGTATGTTAAAAAATAACAAAAATGAGAAAAAAATACGTTCTTGATTATGGAGCTCTACTGCGTGTTTTTTTGTAATGCGTAGGTATTTAAATTTTTATATTGTTTAAGTATATCCTCCTACTTTTTTTTTGAATATTTACTCTTGTTTGTATATGTTTAAGTGTTGTATATTATCTAAATTCACTATGTAATGTTAATTCATTTTTTTTTATAAATTGAAAGTATTCATCACTTGTAAAATAAGGAGTTATCTTTATTATTTGTTCATTTGTATCTATAACTGTTCATGCACTTTTTGAGATTTCGCGAAAATGTACACATCGCAAGAATCATTGGCATCGGCCAACGAATTCGCCTGTTACATGACAACCGTTTTGCCTAATTGCCTTGTATCGGTCCATTCACTCACTGACATACGTCAGGTTTTACTAGACCACAATTAAACATACTTGGGCCGGCTGTAAACTTTACGAGCCGCGGTTTATGGATACGTTAAAGTAAATTTAGCCTGAGTTTTATGCGCCTTGCCCAAACGGCGTTGAGCCTGCTCGACTAACAACGAATAAATCAGGAAGCGTCGGAAAACTAGAACTGTATAATTCAGACGGTTCGAAAGTATCGCAGTTATAATGAATATCATTGGTAATAAGTGGGCATTAAGACGCAAATTTGGTGTATGCTTAAAGGATAGTTCGTTTGTAGTAGTTACGATTTTTTTTTATTTCACGGAAATTACGAGGGCGGTGCAAGTAAGTACTACCACGTTGTTAATCACCAAACGACGAAGAGAAGTACTTGTTATCTACAAAAGCATCAGGTTTTTTATTTGTAGAATAAAGATTTGATATTCTTGTTTTTTTTTTCATGCAGATTGAAATGGCTGCAATATTAATATTGTCAGTGAAAATCCTATTTCTCACAATAGTTTCACAGTTTATGAATTAACAGCACTTCTAGTTCAATTGTCGTTTCAATTACCATTATAATTGTGCAACATATACAAAGATTTTCTTATCTACAAATTTTTATGTTTTTTACCTAAAGGCTACGAAAATACTTTTGTACGCTTTCATAAATAATATACTCTGAAAGTACTAGAGACCACAGAGAAGAATAAGGAGAAAAAACATGACAGATTTTCAACGAAAAAAACTGAAACTAAACGAAGAATATATATACATAAAATTTATGTGCAAAAATAATGTAATTTTCAATATTCCAATTATTTTGCTTCAATATTCTTTCGCACTCAAATTTTAGGTTGATTTCTTCTCATTTTTCCAATTTGAATTATATTCAATTTTTTCCTCTGTTTATGCATATATATATATATATATATATATATATATATATATTATATGAAATATTTATATTTATATTTATATATATATTAATATATATATATATATAGGTAGGTAGGTATATATATATATATATATATATATATATATATATATATATATATATATATATATATATATATATATATATATATATATATATATATATATATATATATATATATATATATATATATATATATATATATATATATATATATATATATATATATATATTTATATATATATATATTATATATATATATATATATATATATATATATATATATATATATATATATATATATATATATATATATATATATATATATATATATATATATATATGTACACACAAAAACTTTCCAACGAAGTACCAAAATATTGACGAAAGCTAAAAGATACGCAAAATGATTTCATCAATTTGCTTCTATTAATTTGTTATGAGTCTAATGGAATTATGGAATATAATATTGAATAAACTGAGATTGAATTTTCGCACATCACTTGGTGAAACGTCCTAAAGAATAAAGTTTAATATAAAACAGTCTTGGCTTAAGTCTCACTATATAAAAATATTGAGATACTGTATTTAGCAGTAAAGGAAAGTCGATATGTTTCGAGTTATGAACTCATTAGGTATCAAGACTGACTACAGGAGAGTATTACATCTTATTTTATAAAACAGACAAAACCAAAGGTGATACCTGAAAATCAATTTGTTCGTTTACAAGGGGTAATTTACTGTTATGTGCGGAACTTATTTCGAGAATTTCAAGTAGGTCAAGGCGCTTTCCTCTGTTACCTGAATGCAACAATTGGGTTTTGTTGAAAAAGTTGGTGGTATTTTTATTTTGTAAAATTGACTTTTTAAGTTCATCAACACAAAAGTTTATATTCCTTCCTGTTTGTCCTGTAGTCAGTCTTGATAATGAGTTCATAACTCGAAAGATGTCGACTATCCTTTACTGCTAAATACAATATCTAATTATTTTTATATAGTGAAACTTACGCCCAGTGTGTTTTATTTAAAAGTTCAAACTTTATAATATTGAATTATTTGGGCACCATGGCTTCATAGATTGCATAAAATTAAAAACCTCAAAAAATTTTTTTAAAAACCATCGTCTTTCCGATATAGTTTCTCTTCTAGCTGTATTTGTTAGTGTACAAAAGAATTCGTGTGACCCAAACCGATCCAACTATGTGAATTTCAGGTCGCCACCCCGAAAATTAAAATATCAATAGTCACGGTCCCGGAAGTCAACCGGAATCTTCCGTACACCTAACGCCCAAATATCCGCCGCCAAACACCGTAATCCATTGATCCTTGCTCCCCACCGCGCTCAACATTTTGCCCTGTCGGAGTGGTCGTGATCACAAAGAAAAACACACAGTATTATAGGAGTTACACGTTCGTATCGAAGTTTGATTTGTAGCGGGAATAATGCCGATCCCCCGCGGCGAAGAAGGCGATGATCGTAACATGTAACATATGCACGACAAGGGCGGCGGCACGATGTGGAATAAGGGGTACCAACGCCACGAGAAACCGACGGTAACATACTATTTCAGAATAGTCGATAACAGCCCTGCAGTCTAATGAAGTTTTAAAGTAATGTAAAAGAACATTCAATTTTTCGGGACTTAAATAGTTTCTATATTTTTTAGTCATGATAAGAAAACATATCCTTAGCACTCTGTTTAAATCTTTTTTTTCGTTTACAGTAGAGTGAACTTTTGTTTATTATATATTGTAGTACGAATAATGTGGATTTAATGACTCAAACTGAATATGTTTTTCACTATTTACTAGAAATATCTAGGGTTGTTTAGCATTAATAATTTCAACTCAAATATATGTAGAAGTACGATTAAAATTTTTTTCTATATTTCGTCATATTCAATATCTTCAAAATATATTTTGAAATATTTGAATAAAGAAAGAAAAAAATACATATTGTCTCTAGTATTATATGTACTATTTCGAATTTATTCCTTCACGAAAAACAAAATTTACCTATTTTATATTAATAATCATTCTTTTTTACACTGAATAGATAACAACTATTTATTATTTTGCATCTCATTTTTTTCATGCAAAAGTGCTAAAACATACCCAGATATTTAGAATATTCTTCTTAAATTGATATTTCTTTAAACTACTTCATGTATATTTCATATACTAGTACTATATCTTGTGATATTTAATTTTTCATTTATTGTTCGAAATAATTTCTAATCCTAGATTTGATAATACGCAAAATAAGAGTTTAGCATAACAGGATAAACTTTATATTAGTTCAATAACCGTGAATAACACACTTATGAGGCATTTTCACATACGTCTTCTCGTATTGATGTCATCAAAATATGTCACCTACTGTATAATGAAGTTCTGTTTCTTTATTAAGTGGAACAGGGATTCTGCTTCTATTTAAGATGAGATAAAAAATCAATATATAAGAAATATCGGTAAACACTTTAGATGCCAGAATCAAAAACTTCTCCAAAGTATTGGGTTACTATAGTTTTTACGAGCACAAAACTAGGAACACTCTGTGTAGTCCGTATCATTTGTATAGGAGCTTATGTAAGCTCCTATACAAATGATACGGACTACACAGAGTGTTCCTAGTTTTGTGCTCGTAAAAACTATAGTATATAGTATAAATATTAGATTTTACCGAAGTGAAACATTCAAATTCAATGTAATATTCAGAGTTTAGACTTTATGTTGAAATTAATTAATTCATTTTTTTCTAGAACAATACAATTTTCTTCTTCTTTGTTGTTCTACGAATATGTCATGTATATTTGGTAATCAATGAGGAACACAAAGGACTAATTCAAAAGCTTTCGTTTCGTATTCACTTCATCAAGTATGTAATTCATTATTATTTCTGTATGGTAAGTTTTTTGTTGTAAACGCCTATATTTTTGGTATTAATCTGAATAATCTACATCCAGAATAAAGGACTTTCAAAAAAAATCACTCAGAATTAAAATACATGTTATATAGTGAATTAATTTTGCATCACAAAAAGTTAGTTTTGTCAATAGAACCGATTTCTCTGAATATATTTTAGTTTCATTCTCTACATAGAATTCAATAGATTCGAATGTTTAAACAAGTAACTATTTGAAACAAGAGTTTCATTGAATTTTCAACAGGTTGTTCGATGAATAATTAATTTCGAAATAAAATTCATCGTACGCCACTGTAATTGTACAACAATTATCGAACATTTCGCATGATGGACTGAAAAGGGGACCGCAAATCGTCGTATCGATCATCTACTCAACGACTATTATTCCGTTATTAGTTTTGCAAGATTATAAATTCAAGTATTTATATGACTGTTGATTTTTCATGGACTTAAATCTTTTGCTCGATAAATTATTAATTGTCGTTCTCGGAGATACGCACTCGGCGAATACGCCATAAACTGGTTGTTTTGGTTTACTGAATGGTTTTTTTTATAACATAAATAACATTCGTAGTGAAGTCAATACAATATTTTATTCCCAACACGTTATTTTATTGGGAACAACAAAATCGAGGGGTTATCGAATAGGGTGACTAGAAATTGGAGAGCAGTACTCTGATCTAGTTAATGACAACCGTCCAGAAAGTGCCCACTTCATCGCACGTTACACTCCAGCCTTTTGACGACTGATAGGCTTGAAAATGAGTAACAGTAATGTAAGAGTAACAGTAACTATCGCTCTATATGTGCCAGACACTGCGAATAAAAACGTGGAACTATAAGTAACAGTAACACTATCAAGGTTAGCTGTATTTGTATATTGATATGTGTTTTGAAATGCGATACTTGCAGTACGAGTGGCATGTTAAGTTAAATAGACGGATACATTCAAATTTGAATGGGAACTTAAAAAAACTTTGATATATTTCTACTTTCAAATAAAGAAATATGCGTAGGAATTCTGTATTTAAGTTAGAATTAACTGTGATTGGTTGGACAAACCTTCACAGATAACTACTTCAATTAACAGCGGCAATAACCAACACATCAAAATATTACTAAGTTCATTTCATTCTTTCATAGATATTCCATAATTATAAAAATATGTTCAAATCGAAGTTAATACAATAAAGTTATTAGCCACCAATAACAGTTACTATGATAGTCTCATAGATACTCTTATTACGAGAAAACGACTTAAGAATCAGTTGCATTCAATATTCAATATACCCCTCATCAACTAATAATGAAGAACGGAAATACTCCCCAATAAATTATGTGCCGAATTTGAGTAAAAAAATTTGTAACAAACTATCGAAAAATAGAATAAAAGCAATTTATACAAATAAAAGAAAATTGAAGACATTCTTGATTAAGAATAAGGAAAAGACAAATAGTAGAAAACAGTGGTGTTTATAAAATATTTTGCGATGAATGTCCTGTTTTCTATACAGGACAAACAGGAAGGAATATAAACATTCGTGTTGATGAACACAAGAAGTCAATTTTGACAAAACTGAAAGCCCCCGGTTCAGCCCATAACAGTTAATTACCCCTTGTGAACGAATAAATTGATTTTCAGGTATCACGTTTGTTATTGTTTGTCTTATAAAATTATATTGTAATACTCTCCTGTAGTCAGTCTTGATAATGAGTGCATACCCCGAAACATGGCGACTGTCCTTTCCGGTAATTATTTTAATATAGTAAAACTATAATATACGCCAAGTGTGGTTTTATTTTAAATTTTAATCGTCATAAGTTAGAATTGGTTATTTATTATAGATTACATTTTGAAGTGGAGAAATGTTTATAATTGTCACAAATAATCTCCTATCTATTCATATAATGATAATAATCAAACATCGGAATAGATAATTCAGAGAAATACTTATATTAACATTTCTAATCCTACAAAAAAGTGAAATAAAAATTCCATTAGTTCGAAAGTCAAGTTAAGGATGTTAATTTTATTGACAATCTTCAACTATTCTATATATATATTTATTTTCGAGAATTTCTTTGAACCTTATTCTGTATGATTGATCTAAGTACCTATTATGCACCTGGCAATTCAGTCTATGAGATGTTAAGTACGAATCGAGTGGAAATTTTATTTTGGGGTTCTATATTTTTCGAGATTACATTCGAAACTTATTCGTTTTTGATCCAGAATATATGAGATGTATCTTTCTAATTCTTCTGTTTCGATTTTCATGTTAGAATATCATTTTTTCTTCTTTTTTCGTTTACAATTGTCGGATTCTTGCCCATTTTGGAGTCTCCGTACATTGAACACATATTCACTATGTCTTCAGTTCGAAACTGCAGTAATAATTCTGCATAACATATGTAAGTTTATGTACTTAATTAATTGTTTTAAAAGCATTCAGTTTGTTCTAGATAATAAGTACTCAATGTTGACAATATTCAATAATTTAACAACTTTATACAGATTTTCACATATTTGCTTAAAGAGCTCGCTAGAATCTTCGATAAACCTCGAAAACTACTTCGAATTCCCGTGAAACTTTCCCGTCATTACCGCGGAATAACTTCCATCAATTGTAGAAAATCTAATTTCGATTGACAGTCAGCCCACAATATGTAGTTAAGTTGTGAAGTTATGTGAGCCACTATGCAAATTCGCGTTTATTTATCGTGCCAGCTCACTAGAATGTGTCAATGAGTATTTGCACTAAATTAGATATAAAACGACTAAACGAACACGTCAGCCGCGGCAGGATACAACGACGCATGTGTTATACGTAGTATTCGTGTTAAACGTTGTTTTAATATTTTTCCAATCGAAAGTTCATATCGGATTTTTACTCAATTATCAGGGCAGGCTTCAGGCGTGTCGAACACGTTTGAACTTCTTAAACTGCTTTAGCTATGTAAATGTAAAATAATACTTTTTCGTAAAACTGCCAAAAAAATACTACATTCACGAATCGCTATGGATACGCAGAGTTTTCCATTTTTTAAGTAGTGAAAAAAAGATATTTTTTCACCGTGAGAAAAAGACCATAGAATATAGAAAAAATGCATTTATTGAAAATTAATAAGAATAACAAAATTGTTTATTGCATTAATAATTAATAGTAAAATTTGAACAATTATTTCCAATATTTATTCCCGAGGACGACGATGCTGATAGTTAGTTGCCAGAAATTGTCTTGTTCTCATCAGAAATGCAGGGATTATTAGTAGATATGTCTCCGGTGGAAGTGGATGTGGTTGACAGCTTAATTAGAAATATCAATTTTGTTATTTAAACTGTCCTTCGAGTAACTATCACTATCACTGGCAATATTAGTATAATCCATCGCAGAATTTGTGAAATACGCGAAATAATTCACAAAATATTTAATTAGACGCTTGTTAAATAAATAACATGTTTCCTTGGTTACACTTACTCTGACATAAGATGATAGAATATATTGATAAACATACTTGACTGCATGGATTTTAATTTTTAAAATAAAATGACTTTTAATAAATACTTATAATTTAAATACTTTTTCGCCAGTTGAACAAAAAATATTGTTTGTATTTCGTGAGCGAAATCAGTATTTCAAGGCGCATCTCGGCTAAAAATTCACATTCTTATGCGCCATTAAAAAAGTGTCAGTCGCTAAAGATGGGCAGAATTGATGGAAAAATTATTGAACAAGGCATCAGAATATTTTATATATGTAGATTTCTGAACTTTCCATGAAATGTAGGGGTGAAGTTGTATCCAAAAAAGTTGAAATTTCAAATAACATAAATTCGATGGACGATGAATCAACTCTGTGGTAGTTCATATTTATATTAAAAATTAAATAATAAGAAAACAACTTGTCTAAAAACCACAAAATGAAAATAACTTTTTATTCGACTAGTTTCGCCTGTTACAGCATTATCAAGACTGAATACATAATTGCAAAGACATCGCTTGAAAATATAAATATTTCGGTTCGGTACCTGGGGGTGGTAAAATGTAATCGATGGGTCCAAGTTATCAGAGATTTAACAGTGGGGAGTGGTTTAAGTCTAACTGGTCATTGAGAAGAATGTAATTATGGGATTTTTGGATCTTGTTTATTTCCATGGCTTCCAGGAAGTTCATTATCATACCTTTATCACAGTAATGAAGAATTGAGGGAACATCTAGAGTCAAAAAAACATAACATCTCATCCTCTTTCAAACCAAAAATTCTTCATTACTGTGATAAAGGTATGATAATGAACTTCCTGGAAGCCATGGAAATAAACAAGATCCAAAAATCCCATAATTACATTCTTCTCAATGACTAGTTAGACTTAAACCACTCCCCACTGTTAAATCTCTGATAACTTGGACCCATCGATTACATTTTACCACCCCCAGGTACCGAACCGAAATATTTATATTTTCAAGCGATGTCTTTGCAATTATGTATTCAGTCTTGATAATGCTGTAACAGGCGAAACTAGTCGAATAAAAAGTTATTTTCATTTTGTAGTTTTTAGGCAAGTTGTTTTCTTATTATTTAAATTTTAATTCAAATAACATGATAAAAGAGCTGAAAACAAGAATATTCAAATATCTCCAAAAATAAAATGAGATGAGTGAATCAGTGACAAGTTGAACTATTAGAACTGAAAAATTGATTTTCAAGTTATTATAATTTGATATTCCAGAAAGTCTGACGCAATATAATGTTTGAATTTTATTTCTATATTTAGACTTTCACAATGTGAAAATAAATCGAATATAGAAATAGGCATAGGCACCAATTTATCGATAAAAAATTTATATTCAATTAAATTATTAATCTCATTGAATATTTCAGATAGAATAGTGGAACTGAATATAGAAAAAATTGCCATTAAAGACATTATGAAAACAAATATGTTTTCAATTAATCTATTTTAATTTTGTGCTCTTTTCTTTCATCAACTAATATTATTTGATTTTCTCTCGAAGAATGTTACCAATTCTTTTTATATAACAATTATGATTAAGAAACTTTAAAACAAATGAAGATTAGTATAGTGATAAAAACAAAGTATATTGTTTCTCATTTATAGTTGAAATGAATTGTCAAAAAATAAAGGGAAAACCTATCCAAAGTTTGAGAAAACTTAATAATTTGAAAATTTGTAATGAATATGGTGTTTTTTCATTATGCAGAGTCGAATAATTTTTCACGATATCATCAAATTTAATAGATCATATAAAACATATCATTAAAATAAGTTCATATTCAAAATAAACAATTTTTAGACATTTACCTCATTGATTTTGAATAAAAAGGAATTTTCTATTATTGAATAGGAATTATATAAAAAAAAATACTCTCCACAGTCCAACGGAAGAATGAGAAAAACATCAAGTTAAGTCAAATCTTTTGTGAACTTTCTTCGTTTAACCTCAACAATTCCACATGTCATAAGTGCGCCTATCAACGATCTCATACATAAAAGGAAAGAATTTAAATTTTGATCTCAAATTGATCATACATATTCATGTATGCGGTCGTAATATACTCACTGGTGCATAATTAAGCCAGCCCTGTACACGAGGAGCTTCGGGCCTCCTGACAATCTATTTCTATGCTAACCGCGTTAAGTTTTTTGTGCTCATTTCCATATTAATTCGAAATTATATCGAGCAACCCGATCGGAGGAATGGGGGTAATCGGAAATATTTAGCAGTAAATTACCCAGAGACAATTTTACTGTTCGCTTTTATAATTTACAACAGCATTGCATCTGAATTACTGTTTAGCCTTCTGGATCGAAAAAGATTGCCTTTAGTTCTTCTGGTAATTCATATTTAATGATAAAGTTAGAAAAACGCCTGCAGAGAATATCATTAGCTCGACTTTGATATTGTTGAAATATTCATACGATAAAAAATTAATATTTTTTGTAAATGAAAAAATATGTTATTTCCAATAATTTGATAGTTTGTTCACATGCCACGCAGTGAATAATCCACATATGTGAGGTCTCCTTTGCCCACCGGTAGAATTTAGCGTTTGTATACCGAGGATCGAAGGTTCTAGTCCCACCTTGATCGTTTTTTATATCGCATGTTATTTTGTGGTTCAAAATTTCATATTTATATGTTGGGTAATAACATAGATTCAAGCCTATTGGTTGTTCGGAACCCTTCAGCCAGTACCACCCTTCTGAAGAAAGAACCAAAAATGTCAACCATATTCAACTATTGAGCTATAAAATATTTTAAAAAACTCGTGAACAGCAGCAGAGACCCATAGTTAAGGTCGTATTTTTCGCGAGAAATGCATCTGATGGATTGAATTATATTGCAAATATTGAACAATCACGTTTAAATAGCAAACCGAATTAAAAAGAAGAAAATAATTTATTTCATAAAAAACAAATGGATCTCGGCAATTTTTCAAAAACCACGAGAAAATATCTACGTTAAAATGGCGGCGGGTGGAAAAATTCAACGAAATGTAGATGGTTTTGTTCTTCAACTAAAAAAATTCGAGGAACCAAATTTCATCTCATTTGAAGCTATGGAAGCCGTTGGAGATGCCAATATGTGACTATGGAAGAATGAATATTTCAGAGGTCAATTATATGGATTTCAAAAATCTGATCTAGCTTCTTTAGTTCAGGAGTTATACAGGAAAAATCGAAAATGTCGAAATTCTTCCTTTTTTTTAGGAATTTTTTTAAAACAAATTGTCACTCTTTCATTGCAATGTTTTGTAGCCTATTCAAATGTCTGAATAAAGACTATATGCAGGGTATCGTATAAATTGGGCCACCCTCAACTTTTAATTTTCAAATACGGACCTGTATTTTTTATTGCTTTTTGTTTAATGATAAGTGTCACGTTTCATGTTGTAATAATATTTTCTTTTGAATTACAGAGTATTTTGGCAGTATTGAACAATTACCAGTGGAATTTCAACTTTTTTTTAAAATTTCAGCTGTAATAAAAAAAGTAATAGAATAAGGTATAGAATGCTTAGTATCAGTTCAATATTTCCGAAACACTTTGATTTAGATAAAAATAAAACGCCAATATGAAACATGATAATAAAAATACAGGTCCGTATTTGAAAATGAGAAGTTATGGGTAGCCCAATGTGTACGATACCGTGTATGTACATGTAATTCAGATATTTGGAAATGCCACAAAAAGTTGCTTGGGAAAAGTGTCAAAATTTGAAAAAATTATATACCTATATTTTTTAAATTAGAGCCGGAATTTGAGAAAAATGTTGAAATTTTACTGTTAATAGTTCAAATTTCCAAAATACTCTGTAATTCAGATGAAAATACTATTGCAATATGAAACATGAATCTTGCCATTCAAAGAAATGCAATTAAAAATACAGGTCCGTATTTGAAAATTAAAAGTTGAGGGTGGCCCAATTTATACGATACCCTGCATATAGTTTTTATTCAGATATTTGTATATCCTACAAAAAGTTGCAATGGAAAAGTGAAAATTTGTTTTAAAGAATTCCTAAAATGAAAAGAAGAATTTCGATATTCTCGAGATTTTTCTTGTATAACTCCAGAACTAAAGAACCTAGATCAGGTTTTTTTAATCCATATAATTGACCTCCGAAATATGCAACTTTGCCTCTATTCTACCATCCGTCTATCTCTTACCGATGTCGAAATCCCCGTGTATATACTCGAATTGGAATAGCTCTATATATATATATATATATATATATATATATATATATATATACAGGGTGTCCCGTAAATAACACGCCAGAGTGACACTGGAGGTAGATTGGCTTCAGGTCAATCAGATAACATCAACATGATCTCAGTAAAAGTTTTCTGGTTTTCGAGATATTGTCACTCTTATGTTTTTTTCAAAAATCTATACTTTTTGGTAATTTTCTCGCCTCATAAACATAAATAAGTTCTCACTCTTGTTTTTTTTTCTTCGTATGCTATCATCAATCATTTCATTAAAAACTAGCTCGCTAACCTCAAAAAAAATCAAGTTGTTTCAATTTATTTTAAATCCGAAAACGTTGAGTAAAGTTTGACTATTTACTGTGAAAAAATATTGTACCAGACAGAATCAGCAAATCATCTTAAAAACTAGCCTTTTTAATGCTCTTTCGAAAACGGTATAACATTTGTGGTTTTTTTCTTTCAAAAGTCTTAAAATTCCAATTTTTGTCATTGAAGTTGTGCTACTTATGAAATACACTGCGCCGCAAATTTAACGCATAGCTTAAATATTTCCTAAGTTTTGACTGAATATTTTCTCAGGCGGTGATCCGATATGAACAAATTTTTCACCAAATTGTAGCTCCGTTCTTTGAGCAAAAGCAGTAGTTATAAGATAATCAAAAAAAATTAATAAACTTATTGTACAGGGTGTTTGAATAGCGATCTGTTTTCTTCGTCCAAGTTTACACCCTTCTGCGGGCAATATCAGGTAGCTCAGGCAGAAAAAAAATAGACGGTATTATAATCGCATGACTTCTGAGTAATTTGTTTTTTCAATCGTCTGTTTATCTTGAGCCACTCGAAAGATAATCATGTTTTTATAATTCTCACACTTTTCAAACGAAATTTTCTAAAATTTTTTTGTTAATTTGCGAAGAAGGCTGTGTATTCAAAATTTCTTTACAAGTAGAAACTGTGTTTATTTGGTTTTCTATATCTCTCCATACTACAAGTCTGAGCTACCCGATATTGCCTGCAGAAGGATGTAAAGTTGTACGAAGAAAACATGTCGCTATTCAAATGCCCTGTACAATAAGTTTATTCATTTTTTTTTGATCATCTCATAACTATTACATTTTTTCAAAGAACGGAGCTACTATTTGGTGAAAAATTCATTCAAATCGGATCACCGCCTGAGAAAATATTCAGTCAAAACTTAGGAAATATATAAGCTATACGTTAAATTTGCGGCGCAGTGTATATCGCAAGTAGCACGACTTCAATGACAAAAATTGGAATTTTTAGACTTTTGAAAGAAAAAAACCACAAATGTTATACCGCTTTCGAAAGAGCATTAAATAGGCTAGTTTTCAAGATCATTTGCTGATTCTGTCTGGTACAATATTTTTTCACAGTAAATAGTCAAACTTTACTTAAGCTTTTCGGATTTAAATTATATTGAAACAACTTAATTTTTTTTTGAGGTTAGCGAGCTAGTTTTTAGTGAAATGATAGGTCGATTGTCTGAACCATATATTGATGATAGCACAAGAAAAAAAAAACCATGAGTTAGAACTTATTTATATTCAAAACATAAGAGTGGCAATATCTCGAAAACCAGAAAACTTTTACTAAGGTCATGTTGATGTTATCTGATTGACCTGAAGCCAATCTACCTCCAGTGTCACTCTGGCGTGTTATTTACGGGACACCCTGTATATATATATATGTATATATATATATATATATATATATATATATATATATATATATATATATATATATATATATATATATATATATATATTATATCTTATATATATATATATATATATATATATATATATATATATATATATATATATATATATATATATATCTTATATATATATAAATATATATATATATAAATAAATAATATATATATATATATATATTTTTTTATTATATATATATATATATATATATATATATATATATATATATATATATATATATATATATATATATATATATATATATATATATATATATATATATATATATATATAATTATTTATTCGAATTGTTGTTGCCTGTGAACTATTTTTAATCTCTTGATAATTATTAGCAATAACAGGCTTGTTGAATCTCAAAAAACTCGATTTTATTAAAAAGTTGACGTTTCGCCACGACATTCGTGGCGTTATGAAAACTTTTTAAAAAGTTTTGATAAAGTAACGAATGTCGTGGCGAAACGTCAACTTTTTAATAAAATCGAGTTTTTTAAGATTCAACAAGCCTGTTATTGTTAATAATTATCAAGAGATTATATATATATATATATATATATATATATATATATATATATATATATATATATATATATATATATAGGAGTTCTAAAACGAATCAAAAACTATTCCCTCACATGACCGCTGTACTTATAATAATACGACTAAAAATAGACAGAGCCCTGATCTACAATATCCGTTATTCTACGGCTCTTAGTATATTCAAGACATAAATTCATTAACCGCATCGTCAGTTGAGCATATCGAAGAACCCTCAATTCTACCAGAATTTATCCTCTCCATCACCGAGTCATGTGTTTGACATATATCATATACCCTCTTGTTTTGTTTCGTTAACAGCCTGTTACACATTTATACCAAACAAATACGACTGCCGCGCATAAACATAACAATTTTCCTTTCAATAATACCCACATATTTAGTTGTCATCCCTCATATTTTGCAACTTCGGTCGTCTTCTATTCGAAATCATCCGGCCCGAAAAGTGGTGGTTGAATTAACAAGGGGGTTAGGATAACATCCTGTGACCTAGTGAATGGAGTGATTATATCAAGGATCCACTCAAATAAACGTCGAATTTTCAACGGATCATGTGATGTGTGAAGTTTGATCCTATTGTACTAGAATAAAGTATGAATGTCAACAGTTTCATAATGGATTTATATTCAGTTTAGATTGTAATGTAAATAAACCGATTGAATTAATACACTTGAGAGTACCTAATAATAATACGAAATCGTATTGGTTCATTGGTGGAATGACATATTGAGACTGTCAACTTCAAGTTGGTTTTTAGTTGGCTGCAGTTGTATTTTAAACCTGCATGGAAATAGTGTTACACTGTAAAGATCCATTTTGTTCAAAACTGATTTTGAACATTTGAAATGTTCTTGTTTTCTGATTTCGTCCCCCGATTGGAATAGGAAAGTCATTTGATGATTGAGAAACGTGTGAGCAGGGTTGGGCGACGTCGAGAATGTCATGTCGACAATTAATTGTTGACGCGTCAACTATGGTGCCGATGTCGACTTACTAAGTGACGTCATCAACGTCGACAATGTCGACAGCTGCTTTAGCACAAAAACTATAGCTACATTGAAGTAAAATGTCATTTTAATTAACTTCAGAACAAACATTTAATAAAATAAAGAGATAAATATTTACACCTAAGCAGATAAAATAAAATATTTCTTAGTCTTCCATGTCACTGGGAAAATTGAACACTGAATCAGGATCAAAATTTTCTTCAGTAATGTCACTCTGTAGAGTTACATATAAGTGTACCAATATTTTCGAATGTTCAAATGATAGTCTATTTCGGAGAGGTGTGTGAATATATCCTCAGTTTGAGAATAATCGCTCAAGTTGCGAGAAGATGAAGGAATTTTGAGTAACTTGAGAGCCAAGCTGCCTCAGCCTAAGACTGGGCACTCCATCTGGGCCATCCACCAAAATACTAAAGGCTTGATTACTTTTTTCGAAAAGAGTTCCAAATATGCCTTAAAAAATATCACTTGTTAATATCACGAAGAGGTTTGAGAAGGACTACCGATTATTACTGATACTATATTTTAACAATTTTAATATATTTCTATCTGTAGGTCTACAGATAGTTTCAAATACGTATACATTATACACCATGCCTGATCTAGTGTTATATTTATCTCATTTTTCTATGCCCTTGTTGTCGATATGTTTCCACCGCTTGTAACTTCCACAGGATAGACGAAAAGGGTCTAAAAATATTCATAGAAATAACAGAGCATGAACCTAACTTTAAATCTGCGACCGACATTGTTGACATTGTCGACGTTTATTACATAGTCGACGTATTGTCGACGTGTCGAGGTCAACAATAAAAGTCGACGCGTCGACGCCCAACTCTGCGTGTGAGCACTGAGGTCGTATTCATCGCGCGAAGTGAATCGCGTTGCGTATTAAAGAAACCCCGTTCTAATAGAACACTGTAATGAAAATAATTTATTTTATTAAAAAAAGCATCGCATACTGAAAAATAAACAGGTCGACGTGTGATTCGAACGTTATATAGTCCCCGCAAAATGCAGTGCGGTTGAGGAAAATAGTTGAAAAGTGTACTCAGTCTACATACCATATTTCAACACTCTAACTCAATCTGCAGCAGCTGTGGAGGTTAGCAAAATCTCAAAAATCATGAAAAAACAAGAAATATCTACATAAAAATGGCTGCAGTTTTACCCGAACTTTGATAGTATAGTTCTCTCTCGAAACTTACCACAGATACCAAATTTCAGGTCTTTCAGTTTGATAATTTTGATTAGCACTTGATTTAGTATTAATTTAATAAACGAACTTCATCAGAAAGTAGAAAACTGAACTAACAGATTCAATAAAGTTAATGTTAAAACACAAATTTCTGTGGTATTTGTAATCATTTGGGAGGACATATAATGACGATAATGATGTCAAAGATAATTAGAAACGTGGCAGTGGTCGTTTTTCTGAGAGTACCTATACATAGTCTTGCCATATTTTTGGTGAGTAATACCGGGACACATAAATATGGGATGACCTTACCAAGGTCTTGGGTAGACCATACCCTCAGTAGGGCAAGTGTTCATCCTCAGGAAATCATTTTCGAAATCAAAATGGAAATAATCAGTTTTGAGCCATTTTTTTGAGCCTCGCAAGTGACGGAAAGAGGAATCTGGAACCCTAAACAGTTAGGTCTACATACCTTTTGAAATTGATGCAAAGGAATTTTTGCTACTCAAAAATATATGTTTTCAACTTTTTGAGGATATTTTTGGCTGGTCGACCAACTAGAAAGAAGTATATAAAATAAAATTTTATATACTTCATAAAATTGTTCTATTGAAGAATTAGTACCTAAGACTTATTATTTTTTGTAAAACTACAACTTTTTGTCAGACTACAGAAACAATTATAAAAAACTTTTTTTTATCAAATTAAAAAACAATTTATAGGTTGACAGTCTTAATCTTTGCTTTCAAAACAAAGTGCTCACGTCTCTCTGTCCGATAAAATGATATTGTACACCTCTCCACTGCTCACTCTTCTCATAGGACTGTTGTAAGAATTAAACTATTTACAGCCATTATTATGTCATCGATAAAATCGGGAGGGACACCGGGACAAGAGCAATATACCGGGACCATCACGGTCTAACCGGGACGTCTGCAATCCTACTTATACACCAAAAAATCAAATAACGATAATACTCTGAACAGGCGCTTAAAATAAACGGATTTTGGTTTCAACTCGTGGCATCAATCTAACCGTGATATCAAATAACTACCCCACATGTCCGTTACCGCACTTCTTCAACTTCCGAAAATTGTCAATCTTCCTAGAAACTTGAGAACTCAATACGCCCATTGTGCGGTTAGCGGCATGCCATTGACCGCATCTCAAGAAGCAGGAACAAGAAACTAAGGCTTTTCGTCGATACATCTGTGTAACATTTCACCGGGGCCCCTGGGATTAAGCCACCCTTGGCGCTGCTTTCAAATAGGGTTTTGCGGCTGTTTAGGAATCTACAGGGGGTCCCTGCACCACCCGTGGATAAAGCATACAATAATACCTTGTATGATGCTATAGGTTATTTTTTCACTTCTATTGTTCTCTCATACGTAACATTTATATGAACGTTGTGTAATATGTATGTTATTTTGTTTGTATTTCTTTTCATTGTGTTGTTTTTTTGCGTACGAGTATATCGGACGTGTATTTTCGTTTTGCGTTTTGTTGAAATGGTCTACCCTTCTGTTGGGGCGGAGGGTGAGAAAATTCGTGCTTTGTTGGTATTGAGAATCGGACCGATCGTATTGGGGTAAAGGTTTCATTGTATCGTGGTATTTTGAAACAACTTGAAAAGCAATGACAGAAAAAGAATAACTGAAATTTTTTTTTTCATTAGTTATTTAAGCAAAAACAGTTGACCAGGAATATGTCCTTATAATTGATTTATTTTCCGTAAAAATTCATTCTATACACAGATATTTAGTAACGCATTATTTTCATGGTTGGTGAAATTATTTTATTTCAATCATTGACGTGAAGTCACATCGGAAAAAAATCTTCTTGAGTATTCTATGGGAATGTTTCTTGTTGTATAAAATATTGAATATTTTGTTTTATTTCTTGGTATAGTATTTACTTTTGAAAAAATAAGATTATGGAAAATGAAAATGTGACAATAAACTACAATGCAGTTTCTCAACCTTTTAGAATTCGCGGATCAATTTTCTACCATTATTTGTATCCAGCATACAGTTATAATGTAGACATATACAATTTGTTTAAATAATAGTTTCTCTTGGATATGAGTTGAGAATCGCTGCTTTTATGGAAACAGTTGTGATAATGAAAACATTTTTCATGATATTATATTTAATATTGCAAATGGTACCCTTTTAAAAAAAAGTAGGTAATTTCAGTAAACCCACTTATAAGTAGACCTCTAGTTTTCGTCTTTATCATATTTTTTGCAAGTTCAAAAATGCACTAAAGATCGAATTATGTCCACTGAATGTAGTTATAATATATACAGACTCTTGCACCGTTTTACACTCACCGACTTTAAATTCGATCCATTCAAAATATAGATCAAATTTAAAGTATGATAACTTTTTTTTTGGTATTCCGATTTGAATGAATTATTTTTTAAATTGTAGATAAATGTATCAGTTTTGATTGACTTTTTTCAATTTTCCAAAAAAAAGTTTACTTATTGATATATACGGGAAAATAAAGATGTATGTTTTTTTACTTAGGTCTGTAACACCCTGTAGAGGAATTTTGCAATTTTATTTCTACTAAAGAAGCTTTTTTGCGGAGTATGATTTATTCTTAACATTTTTCTTTTTCATTCGTCCCGATATCTCACACAGTTCGAGAGATATGAATTTTTGTAAAAAACACTACACATTTTGTTAACATTTTATTAACTTTTAGAAAAATACAGCATAAGGTAAAGAACAAAACAATATTAAGGAATAAAAACATCAATAGCGGGTATTACCCCCACGAGCTCGAATAACTGCCTCCATACGCCTTGACATTCCTTGAATGAGGTGTCGAATCTGATTTTGATCGATTTGATCCCATTCTTCAGTTAGTGCTTCTTTTAATTGTTCTAGGCTACTCGGAGCCGGAACTCTGCTTCGAATCTTTCTACTAATCATGTCCCAGATATGCTCTATGGGATTAAGGTCTGGGCTACGTGGTGGCCAGTCCATTTTGAGTACTTCTACGTCGTTTAAGTATTGAGTAACAACTCTTGCAATGTGAGGACGAGCATTATCTTGCATCAGCATGAAGTCGTTTCCAATAAAAGGTGCAAAAGGAATGACGTGTGGTGCTAAAATATCCCGAATATATCGATCAGCCGTCATGGTTCCTCCATCAACCATTACTAACTCAGTTCGAGCTTCCATATTTATGCCACCCCATACCATTACAGAACCGCCTGCAAAATTGATCCTTGTAGAGAAATGGTTTTGTTCGAAGCGCTCACCCACCTACGATATATTCTCAGACGACCATCTGGAGATCTTAGGCAAAACCTTGACTCGTCGGAAAATAAAATGTTACTCCATTCCTCGAAGCCCAATCCCGATGTTCCCGAGCAAATCGAAGACGTCCTGTCCTATGATTTCTAGTTAACTCTGGGCCAGTTGCGGGTCGTCTAGACCGTAAACCAGCCTCCTTTAATCGTCTTCGAACAGTTATTTCATTTACGTTTATCTGTCGTACCTCTTCCAAACGATTTCTTGCCATAACAGCAGTAGTATTTCTATCGCGTAACACATTTAGAGTTGAAAAACGATCATCTCGGGCATTTGTACATCGTTTTCTGCCAGATCCTATTCGTCTCGAAAAATTGCCGGTTTCATTAAAACGTTCCACGGCTCTCTGAACACTAGATCTTGTACATCCTATAACTCTAGCAGCATGATACTGCGATCTTCCATCATTTACTAAAGCCACTGCTCTTGCTGCATCAGTAGGTGAAAGAACCATAACGACACCCAAAATTTAAACACCGAAGAATATGTATCACGACAACTGTCAAGATATGACTTAATTTACAAAGCCATAGCACTCTAAGTTTTAAATTGAAACTAAAGACTTTGGATTAAATGTGTAGTGTTTTTTACAAAAATTCATATCTCTTGAACCGTGAAAGATATCGGGACGAATAAAAAAGGAAAATGTTAAGAATAAATCAGACTCCGTATGAAAGCTTCTTCAGTGGAGATAAAATAGCAAAATTCCTCTACAGTGTGTTACAAACCTGAGTAAAAAAACATACATCTTTATTTTCCTGTATATATCAATACGTTTACTCTTTTAGAGAAAATTGAAAAAAGTCAATTAAAACAGATGCATTTATCTACAATTTAAAAAATTAATCATTCAAATCGGAATACCAGAAAAAAAGTTATCATACTTTAAATTTGATCTATATTTTGGATGGATCGAATTTAAAGTCGGTGAGTGTATTATAAAACGTTGTTTAACTAAACTTGGTTTAATTTTTAAACTACGTTTATTTTTCTGGTCGTTGCACCAAAGAATTGTAACCGATCCATTGTTAAACTGCTTTTTTCTATTATTTTAGATGTAACAGCGATGTACATGGAGTAAAAAGAAGAAACAGAATTTATTTGTCTACTTTTCTAACCTAGTTTCAATAGTAAAGAAGGTATTTTTTTGTGATTTGAATTGAATATGCATAAAATGGAAGACAATAATAAAAGGAAAAGGGGACCACACTGATACTTTCCAGATAGAGCGGGAAACTGTGGATGTATGAACTGTCATTCCTACAAAGTTAGATAGGTTTAATGAGCACTCTACCCTTGATATCATATTAATGTTATTTTTTGTGTGTATTTTTAATTATGGAGAGTAAATTTGCATTTATGAGTTAAATGAGTGCATTGTTCATTAGTATACATAAACTATAAATCCACGCCTTCAGTTCTGCTGGCCATATTTTTTACCACCTAGAGAGAATAACTGGCAAAATACCTAAAAGATGATTATTGTTAATTGAACAAAAAAATCTATAACAACAATACTTAAAATATAATCGGATACCAACACTTTTGCATAGCTTGACGATTGCCAAGCAAACATTTTTGAAATAAATATGTGTACTGTTACAGGTTACCATATTCTAGGAATAATTCTAGAACGTCCAAGTTGTCGTTATACATATCAAAAAAATACATTCATGAAACATTTCAAACAAAAATTTGTTTAAAAAATTAAATTTTTAAGGAAAAAATAAACCGTTTTTCTACTAATAACCTCAAACTTTACTTAAACTTCAAATTAAACGCCGAAAATTTGGCGTGATTTATGCGGAGTTCAGGGCTTCTTAAATGTCGTTTATAATTTGGTGCAAGCGAAAATGTCAAATTAAACTCGGTTTACCATAAAACTTAGTTCAATAATATACGGTGCAAGAGCCTAATAGAGGTTTTTATGATAGTAACTCAGTAAATTCAAATTGTCAATATGTTCGTGATGATTATACGTAGTAGTTACATTTTCTCTTTTTTCCAGGCTGTTCGGCATGAAACGATGTTCAAAATGCCACACGGCGATCCTCTCCTCCGAGCTGGTGATGCGCGCAAGAGAGCTCGTCTTCCACGTGCACTGCTTCTCCTGCGCCGTCTGCAGTCAACCCCTCACGAAGGGCGATCACTTCGGCATGCGCGAGGGGGCGGTGCTCTGCCGCCTCCACTTCGAGATGCCCGAACCGCCCCTGCCGTCCCCCGGGGCCATGTACCCCGGCGGCTGCATTCCACCCCACAGTTATCCGGCTCCCTACCCTTCGCCCGACTTCCATCACGCCCCGATGCCGCCCCAAGCGGGGGTGGAGGGGCCACAGATGGGGAAGGTATCCTTCTTCAACGGGGCGCCGGCGACGCCGAGACAAAAGGGGCGACCGAGGAAAAGAAAGCCGAAGGATCTCGAGGGGATGACTGCTAGTTTAGGTAAGAATTTGCGAATTTAGTAATTTTCAAGCATATCTAGCACGTATTTGTTAGTTTCTACTTTTTCAGTTGTTTTTACTTTCGTTAATGAGTTTATATTATTTTTGAGAGTTTAACTGAATTATTTTTACAAAACTATCTCTACCTACTTGATGACTGAAAACAACAAAACATCCTATTATGATAAAGAATTCAGAATTGATAACGTTCTCTAGCAGATCTGGGGTGATCTCTGACAATTTATTTAAATAATACAGCACTTCATTAACTGAGAGATTCAGCAGGTTTTTCACAATAAGTCATTTAATTCTATTAATTTTGATTTAAAAAATCCTCTTGGCTCTTTATTTCGCTTAATCTTCTTCTATACATAATTGAATTCTGATCATTCATCATTGAATGGAGAAATATTACAAATTGAAAATTCTTCAATCACAATTTAGACTACTGAAAATTTCGGTTACTAATAGGAACATATAATTTTCACAGATAACCAAATTATTCAGAAGTCTATGCTCGAGATAACTTGCAGCTTCCAACGAAGTTATCAATGCTGATCTCGTGACCGACACGCATCATACGCATTCGTATTGGTGTTATTGGTGCTTTCTTAATATTAACTTTAGTACCCCAGTTAGCACCTATAACTGAACAAGAATCCGTGTGACATGCGTCGATCTCGTGGTCAGTATTGGATGGAATGTACAAGTTGACTGTTATTTGGAAATGTTTTGAACTCGCTCATAATACAAAACATAACGCTTTAATGTACGACTATTTGATTCATTCTTGATCAATCAAATCTAAATATGTTTAATTGCCATTAAAATTACACATAATTTATTGACAAAGCTGAAAATATATATAAAGAACTAAACATTTTTCCTGAGGGGATTAATGTCACACACATTTCCATACAAAATATACCTATGCAAACTTTACATGTTGAAATAGATATATATATATATATATATATATATATATATATATATATATATATATATATATATATATATATATATATATATATATATATATATATATATATTCAACATGGCAACAAGTGGGAATATACCGGTAAATAGTATGAAATGTGTACAATGTGATTGAGTTTTTCATCCTGGTTGTGTGAAATATATAAAAGACATGAAAATACTCAACAAGAAATCAGTTGTTTGTTGTGAAAGTGGTAAAGGACGGCCACGATGACCTTGAACAAGATGACAAGGATCTAAATGATACCTATATCAGTGCCACTGACTCATCACTTGAAGAAGTGAAAATGGAGGTAAAATATCTCAAAATTATATTAAAACAAAAAGACGTACTCATAAGTAGCTTAAATATGAATATTGAACTTTTGCAAGGAAAGTTAGGAAAAGTATCGGAACAAACATCCGAAGCTACATCTGGTGTCAGAGCAGAAAAAGAATTTGCATTGGGAATGATTCCTGCTTCACTTCGAGAACAAATAACGCCAATGCAAGATTCCAAGACAAGCCAGCACACGCCATCTGATACTCTAAAGCATTGATTCCCAAAGTGGTTCAGGTGGACCCCCAAGGGTCCACAGGAGACTCGAAGGGGGTCTACGTTGGTGTGACAAAATAATGGGGGTTCACAATTCCTAAGCGGGGCTTTAGGTATGGAAAGGCTGGTTTCGATAGTGAAGAACTAAAATATTGGCTTGACTTCACCTATCTTGCTTGCAATCTAGCATGAAGTTATTTGATTCTTGACCAATATAAGTACGAATGCCAGAGATAAATGTTACTCATTTGTTTCCTGAATTTCGAGAAAAGAAGTAAAGTAAATCGATGATAGTGCTTACCAGTGTCGGAAAAAGTAAGTACTTTGTCGCAGGTAGAATGCCTTGATGAGAATATTTAGACATATGTACGTCCAACATTAAATTGCCCTGCATGATGACTGAAGAATCACTTTTGAAGATATTCAGACGATGGAAATACCACCATGGATCATAAATCCATTTGATGAAACGGAAGTGGACAATGTGATATTGCAAGAGAAGCTACTCGAGCTTAGCACTAATAGTGCTGATGGTGGAATTTAAAAAATGGTATCAAACATTCTGGCTGCTGGCAGAAATACTTGAAAAATATCCTTGGACTAAGGAGAACTTCGGAAAAGCTTATGATAGCGTTTCCCTCGTCATTTCGTGTCAAAAAAAGTGTTAGTGTCGCTATCAACTTTTTAACAAAAAAAAAGGAGCAGATATGCGGTTATTTCTAACAAAACTGAAGGCAAATATTGATAATTTGATGTCAATACATCAAGAACATCCCTCCCATTAAAATTATGACTATTTTGTGATTGTCATTGCAGAAGTTACGTTACGTTATTAACGTTTAAGTCTAATTATACGAGTATCACGACTGTTATCATATTACAATGTGATGTAAACCTATAGTTAATAGTGTATTAATTACATATTTGAATAAATACAACACAAAAATATGAACTATTTCTCTTTTTATTTTTACCACTCCGAATGGGGGGAAGGGGGTGGGGGCGAGGAGTTTTCTAAATGATATAAGTGAGATTTGATTGGTTTCTTGTGCTTTGAGTAGATTTCTAAAAAGTAAAGTTAGATGGAATCACTTTTGTGATTGGCCGACTTCAATTTTTCGACATCCACCAATTCAATTAATTATTTAACCAATAAATTCTCACTTTTTTTGGGAAGATGGTACAAATGTAGCTGCAGGGGGTCCACCGGAAACAGCAAAATTTTCAAAGTGGGCTATGAGAAAAAAAAGTTTGGGAACCTCTGCTCTAAAGTATATAACTTGTTTTTAATTTTTCGTCCGGCTGTGAGCGTACAAAAAAGTACACTTTTTTGTACGCTTACGGTAATATCAAGAACGTCGGTCGGCGTACAATTGGGTTCCAAATTCGACATAATGTAATCTGTAAGAAAAATTTAATATATTTGAATACAACAAGTCATTTCTTAATACTCGGGTACTTACCAAAAACGCACAGTCCTATAATGAGTAGATAAGTGACTTAAAATGTTTCTGACAATTATTTTGTTGAATTGTCAAATTTGTGTTACCTTGACATCTACAAAACCAGTAAGCAAAGCAATCTAGTTCAACGTTTCTTCACATCTAATCCTTTTTAAAAATGTCATTTTAATTCTATCGTTTGAACACCGTTTGTGGAAAATGTTTTATTCGGAGAAAATCACTTTTTGTGGCTCGACTAAAATTATATATTTTTAGTGTCGCCACAAGAAGTATCACTTTTACTCCTAATAAAACAATATACTATTTTTCGGAGCCTATCATTGTTTTATTCAATGTGTTCAATGTCGATCAATCAACGCTCAGAATAGAAGGCCTCTACAGAATTATAAGGTCTATCAAGAAAATAAGACTTTGTTTGTTTGCTAAGAAAGTTATAGATTTTAATTCACCTGGATGATGATTGTTAATTTTCTTAGCATTGTAAATGGTGAACTTTTTTTGCTAATTCAGAGGAAGGAATAGGAAGGTAAACATGATGTCCCCATGATTTAGTGGAATACCCGTGCTGTAGCAGCAAGGGTACGGCGAAAGGGTAAGGTATAAAGCAGAAAGCGTTAAAATTCTATTTTTCTTGAAATAAGGTTAGCAATGCGCCTCCTATTTGAGGTAGTAAAAGTTTAAACATTTCAAGTTCTTGATGATCGAGATTGCAAATCTTAGGGAATTCTTTTAACGAAAATATCTGCTATTGAATGCATTGTAATAAAAACTGATCTTTTTCATCGTGATAAATTATGAATGAACGGAGCAACGAGAGTAATTTCAATAACATAATGAAGATACGTTCCGATTCAACTAGCGAGAGACGGGAATAATTCAAGTCCGGCCTACAGCAACTCCATAAATCATGGATTACAGTGAATGTTTTATTACTTGGCATCAAGAAAAGCAACACAGGAATTTTTTTCAATCATCTAACACACTATACCACATCCATAATAAAACTCTAGACGTATAAATACGGACCGTACTAAACCAGTTTTTTCGACCCAAGTAGTAGTCATTCATCTCCTAGTAGATAACTACGATATTCCTCAATAATACATCGATGCCGACCGTGATTTCAATAGCGGCTAATTGCTCATAATCTATCCCTTTACAATTCCCTTTTATCACAACACAGGGAACGTCTTAAGCCGCTCGCACAATAAATTTTATAACAGTGTTAGTTGGTCTCCGTGATATTCTGCACTTCATAAACCCCGGTCCCCGGTAATAAATTCCGTTGGTCCTTTAATATATCAGTCACTCAAAAGCGATTAACGGACGAGTGTATTTTGATCGTTTTTCCGCGAAATCGGTTATTTTAACGATGACGTTATGGGGTATATATATATAAACCGAAAGGTAAACAAAACACGTCTAAATTATCACTGAATTATACCCTATAAAACCGGGCTTTTAAATGGGCATCTTGTAAAGTTGAGCTATTACCGAATCGGTGAAAACGTCAATGTTATTTATTTATTTCACTAAAACGATGAGGAGTACAAATTGGGGAATTACTGACAGGTTGGTTTCAGGAGATTTAATCGCAGTATCTATTACTTTTTTATGTCTCGATACGGCTGGTATTATAAACTGGCTGGACCGAGTATCATCACCGTATTAAGTACGGAAATAAATTAATTAAAGTATTCGTTTTCCACATTTAACATTCAACCATATAATGTGAATAAGATATAAGTATTGTACGATCTTATACTTTTAAATCATTAATTCTTTATTTGCCAGATTACTACTCTATAGTCTTTTCATTATCATAACGATTTATTCTCAACTAGTGAGTGATCACTAATTAAGAATAATTGTGGTCGATATTCGACAATAATTAGTTCAATTTTCAAGCTATTCTCGTTCTAATTTCTATTGGAAATTTTGACTAGAAGACGCGTATTTTTCGATGGTTTGGCCGATCAGAATGGGCCCTACTCATTCCTATATATATATATATATATATATATATATATATATATATATATATATATATATATATATAATTATTTATTCGAATTGTTGTTGCCTGTGATTTATTTTTAATCTCTTGATAATTATTAGCAATAACAGGCTGGTTGAATCTTAAAAAACTCGATTTAATTAATAAATTGACGTTTCACTATGACATTCATAGTTATTCAAATCTTTTGAAAAAAATTGAAAATTCTTTGACATCTATTGACTTGAAAAAATTGAATAGATAAGATTGATCTGTCTTGTTAAAAATTCTTTCAGTCTAATATTAACATTCAAAATTGTTATCATTAGAAGGCAAGGGAAACTACAGAAACCTTTACCTATGTTATGTTCGAAAATAATAATAATAGGGTACTATTTATTTAACAGAAAGAAATTAGTCACGGAAGAATATTAAAAAAGTAGAGCAGAATTATCGGTATAGAACGTTTATATGGAAGCAGCCGTTGACACGTGTTTCGGACTCTTTGGTCCTCATCAGAACGGCGTAGCTAAGTATTGGATTGAAAATTTGGAGATGAAAATAGTTTAATAAATAAAATCCTCTGTTATGGAAGAAAATCACTTATTTGTATA
Source organism: Cynegetis impunctata (assembly GCA_030704885.1). NCBI lineage: Eukaryota > Metazoa > Arthropoda > Insecta > Coleoptera > Coccinellidae > Cynegetis > Cynegetis impunctata. Next base: position 795,970 of record JARQZK010002895.1, on the reverse strand, counting down.
TATATATATATATATATATATATATATATATATATATATATATATATATATATATATATATATATATATATATATATATATATATATATATGAGATTGAATTCTCGCACATCACTTGGTGAAACATCATAAAGAATAAAGTATAAACTTTAAAACAAAAACACTTGGCTTATGTTTCACAATATAAAAAATATTTAGATACTGTATTTAGCAGTAATAAAAAGTCGACATGTTTCGAGCTATGAACTCATTATCAAGACTGACTACAGGAGAGTATTGCATCGTAATTTATAAAACAGACAAAAGCAAAGGTGATACCTGAAAATCAATTTGTTCGTTTACAAGGGGTAATTGACTATTATGGACGGAACTTATTTCTAGAATTTCGAAAAGGTCAAGACGTTTACCTTTGTTACCTGAATGTAACAATTTGGTTTTGTTGAAATCCAGGAAGTGATTGAATTTTATACAATGTTCAGAGAAGCCAGTGGTATTTTTGTTTTGTAAAATTGACTTTTTATGTTCTTCAACACGAATATTTATATTCCTTCCTGTCTGTCCAATATAGAAAGCAGGGCATTCGTCGCAAAATATTTTGTAAATACCACTGTTTTCTCCGATGTTAGATTTTTCTTTATTATTGACCAAGAATGACTTCAAGTTTCTTTTATTTGTACAAATTGTTTTAACGTTATTTTTCGATAGTCTGTTACAAATTTTGCTACTCAAATTAGGCACATAATTTATTGGGAAGTATTTTTGTTCTTCATTAATAGTTTGCGTGGGGTATATTGAATGCAACAGATACTTTCTTCGTTTTTTCCCAATGAGCTTGTCGATAAGACTTTCATTGTAACCGTTATTGATGGCTAATAATTTAATTGTATTAACTTCAGTTTGAAAATTTGTTTCCGATAATGGAATCGTGAACAAACTGAAGTTAATACAATTAAATTATTAGCCATCAATAACGGTTACAATGAAAGTCTTATCGACAAGCTCATTGGGAAAAAACGAAGAAAGTATCTGTTGCATTCAATATACCCCACGCAAACTATTAATGAAGAACAAAAATACTTCCCAATAAATTATGTGCCTAATTTGAGTAGCAAAATTTGTAACAGACTATCGAAAAATAACGTTAAAACAATTTGTACAAATAAAAGAAGCTTGAAGTCATTCTTGGTCAATAATAAAGAAAAATCTAACATCGGAGAAAACAGTAGTATTTACAAAATATTTTGCGACGAATGCCCTGTTTTCTATATTGGACAGACAGGAAGGAATATAAATATTCGTGTTGAAGAACATAAAAAGTCAATTTTACAAAACAAAAATACCACTGGCTTCTCTGAACATTGTATAAAATTCAATCACTTCCTGGATTTCAACAAAACCAAATTGTTACATTCAGGTAACAAAGGTAAACGTCTTGACCTTTTCGAAATTCTAGAAATAAGTTCCGCCCATAATAGTCAATTACCCCTTGTAAACGAACAAATTGATTTTCAGGTATCACCTTTGCTTTTGTCTGTTTTATAAATTACGATGCAATACTCTCCTGTAGTCAGTCTTGATAATGAGTTCATAGCTCGAAACATGTCGACTTTTTATTACTGCTAAATACAGTATCTAAATATTTTTTATATTGTGAAACATAAGCCAAGTGTTTTTATTTTAAAGTTTATACTTTATATATATATATATATATATATATATATATATATATATATATATATATATATATATATATTCGTTAACTCGTATAACCAGCTCCGCTAGGATGTTTGTTTGATTAGTTTCAAATAAATGTCTTAGTTTACTTCATTTTATTGCCACGGACGTGTCTCGATGACACAAAGAATTCTGATTTATATATATATATATATATATATATATATATATATATATATATATATATATATATATATTAATGTAGTGAGCTGAATACACTTGTGTATAAAGAATTATTAATATAAAAAACTTCGTATAGAGTGTATAAATCAATTTTATTTATTTAAATTAGCAGAGCGCTTTCGACACTGAAGATGACAAATATGTCGAAAGCGCTCTGCTAATTTAAATAAATAAAATTGATTTATACACTCTATACAAAGTTTTTTATATTAATAATTCTTTCTATATATATATATATATATATATATATATATATATATAATATATATATATATATTATATATATATATATATATATATATATATATATATATATATATATATTATATAATATATATATATATATATATATATATATATTATATATATATATATATATATATATTATATATATATATATATATATATATATATATATATTATATATATATATATATATATATATATATATAATATATATATATATATATATATATATATATATATATATATATATATATATATATATATATATATATATATATATATACATATATATATATATATATATATATATATATATATATATATATATATATATTTATATATATATATATATATATATATATATATATATATATATATATATATATATCCATATTTCAGCTCCTAAAATTCCGATCAAAATCCCGAATCAAATAATAGTTTGGTAACGAATTTTTTCCAATTACGTCAGTTACAAGCTTGACAACGAACGTGAAAAATGATACAACAAAATGGTGAATACACCGGCGTAAATACTAGCTCATTTCCAGAAATTTGATATGTTTGTAACACATATTATCTATATAAAGCTTTCTGCCCTTTTTCTTTTTATTTACTATGCACAATTTCACACTTATTCGTGCCAGCAAAAGGGGTATAAAGTGTTCTCTGTTCGCAATGGTATATAAATTCCTTAGATCGATATAAAAGGTTACGTCTGGATCTCATTTGAACATTCAATCCTGGGTTATATTTGCATTTTTGCAATACTCTCTTATAACATACTCAATAAATGTGAAATGCAATTGTTTTTGTTAGTAAAATACTTTTTTTTTTCTTTAGTTAATAAAATACTGTATTTTTGTGAAATAGATTATTGATCATTTACATATTCAGTACCTGCATAAATAAACAAAATTATTAATGAAGATAATATATTGTGCTGGTTTGTTAGGGACGTACTTTGACGGTTATTCAAGTCTCTTATTTAATTTTGCGATGCGGAAAAGGAATGAAGTAATGTAACAATAACAAAAGATGTATTGAATTTTAACTACTATTTCGAATAAGTAGTTGTGTAATGCGATTCCGTTCAATGCACCGTCATCAGACACAAAAAGTCACTTATGATGGTCTGTATATCGAAAAGCATCATACAGTTATTTAGATCAATTAATGAAAATTCAATATGATATATGTATTCGTTAGTATTTCTTACTTTGTTTAACAATATTCTCTAAGTAATGACCTACTCAATACAAATAGAGTATTGTTGACAAGTAAAAGCACAATTATTGACACTTATTCAACATTATTATTGGGGATTTTATGTGTCATTAATAAGCTGAAGGCGTGTTAAGTGATGTTGAACTATGTATCAATTTCGAAATTATTTGAAATTCCATAGTCGGTACTACATATTGATAGAGAAATTTAAAAAATTCAATCTTTTAAATTTTAGATTTAAAGAGAAATCGCCTACAGTTTTGATCAATGAAATTTTTTTATTAAATATTCATATAGGTAACTAAACCAATGTAAATTTTAAGTAATTTATAACGAACTTAGATCTTTGTGTGTAAACAAGAAAAAATAAAGGAAGGCACAATTACTAGGTTCGTTCCAAACGACATCAGAAACAGTTTCTTACAGTCAGAATTCGCGCAGTAACTTAAATGCGTTCCAACCAGAATCACAAACGATTAGGAAACGGTCAGTTTTGCGTTCCATCCAAGGTTGCAAACTGTTTGAAAACTATCAAAACGGTTTGCGGATTATCTTCGGACCGTTGATCTTTTGAATATTTTTATTCACCTAACCTGATGTCACATAAAAACTAGCATTATACTCTCTGCATATTTATGTTATGTATTTTTGTTCGGTAAAACAAAGAAAATGGCATATATTTCATAAACAACAAACATACATTTTATTGTAGTTACTACATTTACTTTTTACATTGCATTAAAATATTAATTGCACTAGCACAAAAACTGAAAAAAGTATCCTAAAATTGAAGTAAAAAAAATTAAAACATAAATGTAAGAAAAAAAATCTGAAATTTGCTTAATAAAACGTTGCATGAAGTCTTTCGAACAAGTAGAACAGGTTCTATTTTTTTAAAAGATCATTTCCTTATCTCAGAAGTTCATTTTTTTCCTTCATTAAGATAAGTTTTTGTTTATGCACCTCCAACTTCTCTTTTCAAGTACTATTCTATCTCTATTGTATTCTTTTCTTTCTCTTCGTGTTTACTCTATTGTAACATTTCTGTTTGTGGTACGTTTTTTGTTTTTAATGAGAAGCTCTTCCCTGGGGCCTGAGCGATTATTGAAGATGTTGGAGTAGGTTCTCTTTCTACAGATAGTTCTATTTCTTCCTCTAAATCTTCTATCGTATCGGTTGCCAACAGAACCTCTGGCCTTTAAATATGATATCCATTTCTTCCTGATATTCGAAAAACTTTCTGCTCCTTCATGTTTTTTTCTGTCCATCGACAAATTTTTTGTATGATCGTTCAACCGCCCTCCACCTATTTTTAGAATATCATTAATTTTTGTGGCTATAACCTCTCACAATATTTTGAAATTTTTTATTTCAAAAGTCCCCACGAAAACCCGTTACTAGCACTATAAATAAGATTATTCCCAGATTATGATGTTAGGAGGATGACTCACTACTTCCAGTAAATTGTCAGGTGTTCTAACCATAGATCAGGAAACCAATATTTTACAGACATGCGCGTTGAGAACGATTTGCAAACTGTTGGAAATCTGTTTGTGATTCAAGGTTGGAACAAATCCACTGATAACTTTCACTATTCTTGATATATTGTTTCAAAGTTTCTGATTATTTTATGGGAGAATTTTGAAAAATGCATACGCCAATCCATATACAAGTACTCAGTCAAGTTTTACCATAAATCAACTTCAAAATTATAAAAATTAACACTTCAGTTGTCAGTGCTCTTATGACAGTTTTCCCACACCGTTGTTTGCCCAAATTTAATTCCACGTTCGATAGGTCGCGATTAAATCGATAGACACGTGAGGTACTTGTCCTAAGGGCCAGGTAATTCCGCTGGCAGCGTGCACTGTGGGAACGCTTTCCCCGAACCCTTTGTGGTCGCTCTTTTACGACCGGCCCTTATCTGTTTACGATGCGTAAAAACGACAATGGGGATATTGGACAACTCGAAAACCTCTCAAAATGCTGGGCTTAGATCGTTATTTGTTTATTTTGTTATTAACACGTTTCGGCGTCTACTTGACTTTGTAAAATTTAAGAAGATTTTTCTTCGAAGTGTTTTCGTTTCCGGGAATGTAATGCTATTTTAATCGTATTAATTTAATCATTTACTACTACAATTAGAACTTCATCGGTGAATAAATGATAGCACAAGTTGTATACATAACCAAGTTATCAGACATTTGTTTACAATATAAACCTTATTGCAGTGATCTTGAAAAATACTTAATAATAATAAGCAAGTTATCATTTAAAAACATGTCATAAACAATAAAAAGGTTTAATTTATATTAATTCATTAAAAATATTTTACCAAAATAATATAATCATCAAAATTTTGAGCATTAATTTCATTATTTATTGATGACTATAAATTGTTTACATTTACGAATGCGTATGTACGAATTAGGATAAGTATATGTCCAACTTCGTAATATTTTCTAGTGGCAACCCTATAAGTATCAATTATTTTCAATTTTGAGTAATTTGATTGATAAATCGCAACAAATATCCATTTCTACCCTGTACCATTTTGCAGACTTCATTTTTATATGTAAGTTAATATCATTTCTTGATTATAAGCATAATTCGTTGAATATATGCATTTAAACGTATCATCAGGAAAAACAGTGATTAATCATGATTATAGGCTTATATAAAATCTCAAAGTATCTGTAAAACTTCTTATTTGTCGATGTGGAATTAAAGCTCATCCAGAGAAGACGAGATCAGTGAAAAAATTACGCTTTTTGCTGATGATACAAGTATTACTTCGAGCAATCCTAATTCTGCGACGCTGCACTCTGAAATGACAATAATTGATCTTGGAATGATTGAATCCTGGTCTGATGCTAACTTACTTTACTCCAATGTAGATAAAACCTTCGCCATGTTTATAGAGATAACTTCCGCGATCTATTCCTGCCAAACCATGCCTTTGAAATAGTCGATTCTGTCAGGTTTTTAGGCCTCTTTATTGACAATAATCACAAATTTTCACAGCATATGCATGTTCTAGCTAAAAAATTATCATCGCCCTATTTCGCCATTAAATCCATCTCAAGTGAATTAGATACGACATCTACAAGAATTGCCTATTTTGCCTTATTCGAATATACTTCGTTATGGTCTTCTCTTCTGGGGTTCATGTAATTCTTCACAACTTCACACCATTCTCAAATTGCAGAAGAGAGCAATTCGTTACATGTTTGTACTGAAAAATAGGGCTCATTGCAAACCTTACTTATAGAATAATGGAATTTTAACGCTTCCTCCTCTATATTTACTTGAATCTGTATGCTTGATCTTGTTCATGTCCTCTCCCTTAAAACTTGGATCAGGACAAATATATAATAGTAATTTTAATAGATTTAAAAAAGGCCTTCGATGTAATTGAGCATCAAAAACTTTTAGTCAAACTGCATAGCCTAGGAATTCGAGGGAATATGTTTCGTTTGCTGAAATCATATTTAAGTAATAGAAAACAAACTGTTATACTTGATGATGAGAAAAGTACTGAACGCAACATTACATATGGAGTCCCGCAAGGATCTGTTCTGGGTCCATTACTGTATATTTTGTATGTTTTGAGTTTGAAGATGGCGGAGCTGAGAGCTAACTATCTCATGTTCGCTGATGATACTATTCTAGTATATACTGGAGAAAACTTACAGTGCATGGAAGAGGAGATAAATAATGATCTACTAAAATACAACTCATGGTTAACAGAAAACAAATTGAAACTCAATACCAACAAAACAAAATATATGTTATTCAAACAGAAAAATAAGAACGAAGATATCATTCAACTCAGATTAGGTAGCAGTATTTTAACTAAAACAGATCAAGCTAATAATATTTAGGAATCATTTTGGACAACAAGTTAAACTGGCAAGCACATTGCCAATATTTGAGCAGTAAAATTATTCCGATGATAGGTATGATATATAAATGTCAACAGTATTTGGATATTAATTCTAAATATCAGTTATACAATGCTTTCTTTGCTTCGAACATAAGATACCTGATATGCATCTGGGGGACATGTTCTGAAACTCTGCTATCAAGATTCCAGAGGCTACAAAATAAATTTGTTAAACTCTTATTTCACATTGATTATAGGACTCCTACTGCAGAGGTATACAAAACACTAAATATAGAACCAATAAAAACACTATTAGAAATAGAACAATGTAAACTAATTTATAAAAAAGAATATGAAGGATATAAACTCAACATCAGGTTAACAAGAAATAGTGAAATTCATCAATACGGAACCAGAATAAAACATAATCTCCACTTACAACAAGCAAGGACTGAAATAGGCAAAAGGAATCCAATAAGGAAATGCTCTGAAACATTTAATAGATTACCTCTAGAAATACAGAATAGCAGCTCATTTCCTAAGTTTGTGAAGTCAATAAAAACATTTTTTTGTTCAGCAGACTTGAATTGAATATTAACTTCTAAGAGCGATTGAACTTACCTAAATCATGAATTATAATTTTGAGTTTAATATTTTATATATGAGATTGTTTTTGATTTACTGTATGTTTAGGTAAATAAATAAATGATTCATAAGTATTTTCATGCCGTACCCTTGGTGTCACAGCACGGGTATTCCACCAGATATTCGGGACATCAAGTTCATCTTCTTATTACTTCCTCTGTATTAACAAAGAAGTCCAATTATTTACAATACAATACAAATTGACAATTGCCTTCCAGAGGAATTAAAATCCATAACTTCCTTGGCCAATTTTCGGAAACGAACAAAATCTTATTGTCTTGATAGACCTTATTACTCTATAGAGGACTACTTTTCTGAGCATTGATTGATCGATATGACCAAATTGAATAACACAGGCATCAGCTTCCATTGAGGAGGATTTGACACTCTCGGTTTTATTCTAAAGTTTGTATATATTTTGTATGGAAATGTGGTCTGATGTGTGTTTATTTCTAGGTATTGTATTGTTTAGTTTGTATATTTTTTGATTAAATTTTGTTTATTTCTTTGTTTTAGTTCCTATATTTTTCGCTTCGTCAATAAAGTGTATAATTTTAAGACAACATAGCATGTTTTGATTTGATTATTAGACTACTTAATAGATAGTTTATACCGCAAAAGTTTCCAAATTCAGATTCTTCAAACTTTACTCAGAATACGGCATTGATAGCCCATAGTGGCAATGCTGCTCAACTAAGAAACCTCCAAACATCGTCAGATTACCGAGCATATAGCCCACTCCGACAACGCCGCCCAATTAAGAGACCTCCAAGCCGGCAGGTTGCCTCCAGTCCATATCCCGGCGACGTAAACGCGACTTTGGCCTGTTTGAACAGGCCCAAATCCGATTGACGGCAAATTAATTGTGCCGCGGCCCGACGGACGGGCTCGGCGCGCTTGATCCTCTTTCGCTAAGCCCCCTCAGCGAGGGGATTAGAGGAAGGGGGTGCATATTGTTCCGCATACTCCGTTTTTTTGCCCCGTGTGATCCGATATCAAGCCGATTTATCTTTGTTTGTACGCTGGAGGAGTTATGTTTGTTTTTCCTTTGGCGATGAGTTTTTTTCTATAGACGCGATAATTTGTCGTGTACACAGTTTTAAATCAGGCGCTTGACAGGTGGATTTAGGTGATTTGCCGGGGTAAATCCCTGACGTTTGTTGTTGTTATTTCAAGTATCGCAGTTCATAAATAATAATGTCAGAACGCGCATTAGAACGTTTGCTGATAAAGGTTGTTATATATGTTTCGAATGAATTTATCGTTTGTACCTTTAGAATTTTCTCACCTTTCAAATAATTGATGGAATTCGTCGTTACTACGTGATAATTTAACATGATGAACAAAAATGAAACTTGAATTTACTACGTTTATTATCACAAAAATACTTTGAAAAATATAACACTGCGATTGCAATTTCGGTCACTAGACCATCATCGGGCAGATTGAGTTGAGCACTGAATACATAATTATTGATTTGCGTTTATCGGTGGGAAAGAATTATTGCAGGTAGGTACTTAAATAGACAAGAGGAACACATATCAAGAAGCGCTAATCGAAGTGGATTTCCCAAATTGGTACAATAAAATGTTCTTAGAAAAATCATTATTGTTTGAATACACTAAATATAGGAAAATATATCAAGTCAATCTGGTCGTTCAGCAAGATATCTTTTGCATTATGATTGAGTTTGAAAATTTCTAATGATTCTAAGTAAGTTAGTTTGGTTCCTTTCGGTAATTTGTGCATAATTTGAAAGTAATCTATTTTTGGAAATGGGTAGTGGTTTTCACGGCAATGATTTGAAAACGTTGAATCCGTTTCATTTTTCAAAAAAGATTGTTGGTGTTCTTTAAATCTTGTCTTGATGAAGATGATGGTCTAGTGGCCGAAATTGCAATCGCAGTGTAATATCTTTCATAGTATTTTTCTGATAATAAACGTAGTATATTCAAGTTTAGTTCATTTCGCATCTTTAGTATGAATCTTACGTTGAATTTAATTAATATATAAAAATATAAAAATTGCTACAATACTGAAATTTGATAAATAACTATAAAAAGTGCTCAAGGTAAACTACTGGAAAAAAAACCTGAAAATAGCCAAGGCTATGATTATACGAGATGTAATGCCAAAGCAGATTGATTTTCACCAATCAGTACCCATAAATTACCGGTGTAGAAGAACAGACAGTGTAGTGAACTCAAACTTTAAGATGAGACTGAATCAACTGTCTGCTGTTTTTCATAAATGGAACGTTTAGTCGACATAAAAATATTTTTGCCGTTATGACGAAGAAAGTCTGTCTTTTAAAAAAAAAACTAATATTACCTATCTCCCTTGTAAGAATAGTAGGTATCTGATGATTTTCTTCTACTAAAACTGGTTTTTGCCTTTATAATTCATGGAATAGTTATATTCGGAAAATGAAGTGGTTGTTTTGTGGTACAAGTGAGTGAATCTTGATAAAGAAGACTCATAAATCTTACAGCTGTGGGTTCGAATACGACAGTGAGAAAATTTGTTCATATGAGTATTAATAGAGGGCTGAGCTCTTTTAGTCGTTCAGAATGTTTCCATACGCTTTCGAGAAATTAAAAGTGGTGAGTAGTGGAACACTTAAAGGAACATAGCAATAGTTCTTCTTCTTCAAGTGCCTTACCCGGTTTTGGGTGTAGACGACCTCTCTACAACTATTCGTGTTGTGCGTGATACAGTGATACACGAATAGAAAGGACCTACAGTTTTACGGTTCCGAACGTCTTTATAGAGAGGCTTTACAAGGCAGAATACTCCTCGGTGGTTTGCCATTGCCTTTCGAGGGGTGGCTCCGCATAAATTCGTTAGTTCAGCCGGGATTCTATCCGCCGACCTTCTGTTCAGTAGTCCAACGCACTGACCACTGAGCTACGGAGCCACATAGCAATAGTAACGTACATTAATTCATTACACAATCATAGACTACGAAAAAACAGTTATTTGCAACACCCTTAACTTGTCTTTAACGATGACTATATTTCAGTAGAGTACAAAGATATCATCTCCATTTAATTTCCAATTGAAAATTACACAATTTCCTCTACGTAACTGTCTTTGTTTCAAGCAGCAGTTTATACCAAACTAACCAATTCATAAAACTAATACCCAATACTGGTTTTCCTCAGAGAATTACAATTTAATGGCTCAATAGAAGGATGTTTCCAAGACGCTTAATGCAGCTCTATTTTTTATTGCCAGATAACGAAGTCGGTATGCGCTACCTTATTTTAAAATAAAGGAAACTCGATCTGATATTCCATTTTATATGGCACTAAACTGGTTCTCAGTAACTCGACGATCATTTGAGACTTTCGATCTGGCTTTGAGAAGGAAATACGTACCTAAGGTTTTATCCTCGGATACATAACATTAATGGCGAATGTTAAGACAAATTTGAATTCTCAAAGACGAGCGAAGCATGATTCAGTATGGAAAGGTAGATAAAATGGGTCGTTATTGAAATTTTTATCTTCAGTTATGGTATAAAATAGTTTTTCATTAGATAGAAGTAAGGAAGTCTGAGAACTATATCATTCGAATTATCACAGAAATTGTTTATAATCTTTATGTGGAGGTTCGTTTATAACTCCCTCTCTATCCAGTGAAAATGCTCGGTATGGAGGGCAAATTCCAAAGCATTCAACTGTTTCCTGTAGTCACAAGGACAGCTTAAGAAAGTTCCCATTATTCGAAAAATTTTTCTTCCGAACTGTGCAGAATTGAATAGATAGAAATTTATCGACAAGATAGGAGCAATAATTTATTCATAATTATGAATTCACATGCAAGTTACCATGTTATTACTTTCTTTTATGGACTACCTTTAGTTATTGTTTTGAATAAATTAGTTTATGTTTTTATGTCGCAAAAAATAATAATTATAATTGCAGAAACATATAGAATCTATAATTTTGCGGAAAGCGATGTGTACCTACATGACAGCTTTTTTATATATAATTTCATTCTATTATGTGAGTGATTTGCAGAATAATCAACAGTGAGCTTTTTGGGATAAATTTGTTTTTAACTTCAAAATTTTCATCATCATTAATTTTTAGATAAAAACTGACATGACAAAACCATATGTCGAGCGATTTTGTTAAATTTCGAGCAAAATTATACTGATGAAAAAATTTTGAGTTGAAATGAAATTTAACCTTAAAAGAAAAGCTGAAGTGTTTTGGCTGGATGAATTCTCAACCAAATATATGAATGAACAAAAACAATAATCATCTTCATTCATATTAAATTATTATAATAATTAACAGTTATTAAATACACAATTGCTATAAATTGTTTAGTTTGTTGTAGTGATTTTTTTTGAGCCTAGGTACTAGATGTTGTCATTCAGGCATTTTTATCACTGACAAAACGACAAAACTGTCATCATTAAATAATACATCTCATAAAGGAGTTAATTTATCTATGACAAATTTCGCAATGACATTTTTTCCTGAATTTCATGATATTTATCATTTTGATATATTTTTGTCAGATCAATTTATTATATTCTACTATCAATGACTAGTATTTAACTATTTCAAATTTTAGTTTTGACATTATTTATAAATTTAATTTCACATCAATGGGCCAAAACTAAAAGCAGACAGCAATTAAAAAATTTATTAGTTCGATAAATTCACAGATAAAAATTAATAAATCAACATTGTAAATGAAACCCTTTTTCCTGCAAGCCTCATATATCAATGTTCTTTTCACCGTATATATTTTTGTAACCCACTCGACGTTAAGAGGATCATATACTGATTTATATCTGTCAGCAAACAACGTAATTATTCTAGTATTGCATTGTTCTTTTTCAATCTTTTGTATAAATACCATCATATAAGTAAAGGGGTTCGATATTTTTAAAATTATTTTGTTGTTATTTCATCTGTTATAATTTTTCAAAGTTAAGAGCAGTTATTCGATGTAAAGCAAATATAACAAGAAACAAAAAAAAATTGAAAATTCATTCTTGCTTTATTGTGATCCCTTTTAGTACACTCTCAGAGCCTGAAGAAGCCATATAGGGTCGAAACTCTTGTTATCAAGATAATTTATATGGATAGTCCAGATGAATCAGAAACTAAGATTGACACCTTGAAACCTCACTGATGAGTAAATGCTGCAGACAAATCAATAAATCAGGCCAAAAATAACATCATACTTAATTTAATCGATTACACAGAGGTGTCAAAAGAGTCTTGTCTGTGATTATTCAGATATCATTGAATACTCTAAGCTGGATCATTACTAACAACGGGGCCGTTGACGTTACGTCAAAAGATAACAATTATCTCCTACTTGAGATTTACAACGCGTCATCGGCGAATCGATGCCTGCTTTTTGCGCGGCGCAAAGTACTCGAAACGTCGTTAAATTGAAGAGGTACATAAAATATCATATTTACGAGGTACGCGAAGTTGATGCAAAATTAATAGCATCCGGGTACTCGGATTGGCGGTAACTTACGGTACGCGGTTTATTACTCTTTTTACGGGTGCCCAACACAAATGCCATTACCGCTTAATCATTTTAATCCCCGCTTATCTATACGGTTCTGCGTTTCACGAGTTTAGCGCCTCTTCGGGATTCGTTTTGATTTTTCATCGGACGAACGGTGGTGGCGCTCGGCCCTGGAACTCCTTCGAACGTTGTGGATTTCGCCTGGTCTCGATGTTTTTTTTACCTTGTCCGACTTGGTACAGCCATATTCACCCAGATTGTTAAGTACAACCGTTGGCACATCAAAGGAAATAGGGGTTTTGTCTCTGTTGATAAATATAGGTAGGTATCACTTTCGCAATTACTCCAAAATTATTCACAAATATTGGTTTCATTTCTCTAATCTATAGTAGGTATAATTATCACGTAATTCACCTCATTGTCCATAAATATTTCAATACCTGTTTTCCAGTATAAAGGGGGCATAACTTGAGAGAAAAGAAGTAGACTCAGTTGGATATATATATATATATATATATATATATATATATATATATATATATATATATATATATATATATATATATATATATATATATATATATATATATATATATATATATATATATATATATATATATATATATATATATTATATATATATATATATATAGATATATATATATATATATAATATATATATATATATATATAATATATATATATATATAATATATATATATATATATATATATATATATATATATATATATATATATATATATATATATATATATATAAATATATATATATATATATATATATATATACCGGGTAGCGAGAAAGTCTGGCAAGAAGGTATTTTCTCTGAAATGATTAAACGTATAATTATTATACCTATTTTAAGGTTATGCACAGGATTGTATTTCTCGATTTTTAGAGGTCCTGTCAAACCTGAGTGACGTCAGCATTCAATGTAGGTATCGCCGCCATCTTTAATTTTTTTAAATAGCACCGTAGGTCGAGTGATATATCGTAAAAAAGCTGATTTCGTCCTTTCTTCAAAAATACAGAATACTAACCACTTTACTTAAAAATAAGAGAAACAATATGTAATTTCTTAATTCATACTAACTTAAAAAAATATATCTTGCCTGCCACTTTGATGATTATGCGTTTGATCGTCTTAAAAAAATACCTTCTTGCCAGATTTTCTCGCTACCCTGTATATATATATATATATATATATATATATATATATATATATATATATATATATATATATATATATATTTCTCGCCAATATTGCTACATAGTTTTCAATTCATACATTGCATTTATTCGTCTTTGAAATTCAACATACCGCCCGAGTTGAAAGGATCGCCTCTTGGGGCATCCATTAATCTCCATTTTATGGCAATTTTGGCGATTTTTTGACCCCCCTTTGCTGATATTTTGCTCGAACACTTCCCCCTCAACTTCTAATCCTACGTGGGATTTTTCAAAATGCATATTTTTGATGTAAATAAGTTTATCTGTTCGTGAATTCATTATATTTATTCAAAAAATATTTGCTTATATTATTTTTATTTAAATTTCTGATAACGTATCATTTTTTTTGGTTTGTTTTATTTGACTAGCCGGTGGCTACAGAGCTACTTGTGGCGTTCGCACACTCATAGAAGGATTTTTTGATATTCAATAAGCCTTATCAACTGTTTATAAATGATTTTTTCAAATTCGATTATTCAATGAATATTTTATAAACAGTTATTCGTATTAAATAAATGATTGAATTGTTTCCAAATAAATGAATTCATTAATAGTTAATAAATTCTTCAGTGCATAATTAAACCGCGATCAATATTATTTTGTATAATTTAGTCACATTTTAGTTGAAAAACATTTTTCACTGAAAAAGTCCAGTTTTCTCTAAATTTCACATTGTTTCTTGCGGAAAAAAATACATGTGATATTCACCGAGACCACCCTCTGCCCCACGTAAGATTGGAGACAAACCTCTCCCCCCCCCCTTTAACGCCTAACGTAATCAACGGATGCCCCCCTTCAAACCACCTATCAATACGCATATACGAATACGTTTTATAATTTTTAAGCCTAGCTTCCATTCTCCTAGTGTCTGAAGTATAACGTGCGATAATGAACTTCGTTCCAAGAAATCAATGAATAATGTAGAACGTGACGTACAGATATATTATTCTTCTCGCGTGAACTATTTATGGGCAGAGCATCATCATCTTCGCGCATTTTCAACAGGCATTATCGACCTCGTAATTCAAATATCGATCCGAAATCATAATTTCACTTCGTCCCGACAAGATCCGCAGTTGGTGGTCCCGTAACGCAGCCGCTAACAAGGCGCGTTCGAGCGTCCAAGATGGCGTTACGAAAATAATAAAAACCGAGTCGGTCATGTAACATCGGAAATAAAAACTAGATGTGCGTTCGACAGTTCTCGTTGTTATTACATGCCGCATACATACACTCTCCTTATTTATTCATCAAACAGGAAATTTCATGAATACCTACACTATCACACGAAATGGTAATAATACGTTAAATTTTAATTACTTTATTAAGTATGCCGACCGTGTTAAGGAAGGCATCGTCATCTTGAAGTACATGAAATATGGAAAAAACCTCGTTATATTCTTCTTCTACGTGTCCTTGGGTCATAAAGTCGGTACATTCGGTGTTTACGTAATTTATTCCCAACTTACTGTCAAATTGAACGTTATTTATATACGTCAAGAGGATGATTAAAAATGGTAAGATGCTTGTGAAGAAAATTGTTCCACTAAAAACGAACCGACGTAACGGCGCTACGTCTCCCTGAATCTAGGGATATGAAAATACTTACTGGACGGATATCTATATCCTTCAAAACCAGGAACTCCTGGAAATCTTAGGGATTTTTTTTCTCCTGAAGTATCCTAAAATTCTCAGGGAATTTTGTGTTCACTCAGGGAATCAGTTTTTGGATCGAAGTTCCTCACGGCAGGCTTGGAGGAGATAGGGATTTCGCTGCGGGACCAAACTGAAAAATATGCGAGACTAAAAGTGTGACGGAAATAGACTGACGAAAGTCACGCTTTCAGGTAACACAAGCGAATATTGTATACCTTTCTCTTTCTCCCTCTTTCTTTCCGTTCTCTCATCCCTTCTCTTTCAGATCCCACTCCGCCACGTCAATCACCAATGCTTATAATTCGGGACAAAATATAGGATAAAATAAAAATAGAGTTACTTGAAAGAATTTGGAGGTAGTCAAATTGTCCATTGACAGTTGCAAGATTTTAATGATAAAAAAGTCGAGAGAGATTTTTTTTGTATGAAGTTAATTAAAACACAATGTTCGTGGGTTTTGTAAATTTTTCGATCACTTTACTATGAAAAGTTTTCATTAATATGTTTTCTGTGCACACTCATCATGGCCAGACCATTGAGGCAATATTCCCCCATAGTGCTTTTTAACCAGGTTTTTAGTCTCCTGAGGCTGCTAAACGATCGCTCTACCGTACAAGTTGTACACGGTAAAGCGATCAAAATTTTCTACGCTTTTCCTGTTTCAGGAAAGGAGGTTTTTGCCGCTTTCAGGACATCAATAACGGTTAGATCAACTTCTTTCTCAAAACTGATTCCCGAAAAAATCTAATACATAAAAAGGATTCCGTTCGTGGGAAGAGCAATGGAAGAACAAAGCTTCCGTGTCGATTTTGTCGAACAACCGTCAATTCCAAAACCGACGCATTTATTTGAATTAGGGTCTTCTTTTGTCAGAAACTCATCGATGCTATATGCAATAGATTTTGCATCCAGACGTTTCAGCTCAAAAAATCCGACAAACATTTCTTGGACTTCGTTGGTTTCCTCATCAAAATATCGCAGCCCTATCGATAGTTGATCATGTCCACTGACAAACTATATGCTTCTGTTGCTTGTACTTTCTTCATAATATCTGGCCTAATGACCTCTTCACAAATGCCGATAACTTCATGTTGAATATCAACCGATCGATAGCTTGCATTTTTTTTCTTATGCTCAATGTGTTTCTTCAAAACCAAATCTCCCGCGTCAATTCGCAGCTTCTATAAGTTCTCGAGAATACCTTCGCCATAATGTATACCTCTCAGAGCTAAATCATGCGACCTGCAAAATGTAATGCAGGAATTGATATATGTTATAATTTTTTGGTTTTCAATAATATCCAGAGAGTATTTTTTGAGTTGCACATCTACAGGCACACTTCCTAGAAATTATTTAGCAGCTTTCAGTGCCGCCTTATGAAGTGGGTTTCCATGTGCTTCTTACACTGCTCGTGAACATCTTTGAACTTACAAAATGGCCTTATGATAAATGATTCCAATAGGCCTCTATGAGTGCTTGGATTTGGCGGAAACAACGTAAAATATATACAAAATGGCTTTTTTTGGAGCTTGCAATAAGCCAACTATAGTGAGTACGTTTCCAACCAGGAATAATTAAATTTTCTCTTAAAATGTTAGGCGTCTTCCGCAAAATTGTATGTCGCAGAAGGAGACCAACAGTTTTCCAGCAATTCCTTCTTCTTTTTGGTTGATAACAACGTTGCTCGTCCAATAAATCGACCGATGTCATTTTCGTTGCAGCCATCTATTGAAGAATCGGGATCCAAGTCCAGATCTTTGGATGAGCAAGGCATCGGCAGGTCAGCCTCGGAATCATCATACGGACTTTTGCCTATATAAGAGTCCGGAACTAGTTCCTGCGACTGAGTATCTTCCGTTGTG
Organism: Cynegetis impunctata; assembly: GCA_030704885.1. NCBI lineage: Eukaryota > Metazoa > Arthropoda > Insecta > Coleoptera > Coccinellidae > Cynegetis > Cynegetis impunctata. The sequence continues at coordinate 777,776 of JARQZK010002895.1, read as the reverse complement.
GTAACCGACCTAGACTCATGCGATATTGTTTCCATTTTGTTCTCTTTTTCCTTTTGAACCCTGTTCATCGCTGTCACTGCTTCTTTCGCTAGGCTTTTTTCTTTTTATATTCACTGTGAAACAATATATTTCATATAGGTAGGTAGAAGAATGATAACTGAAAAATATATTTCCTTTTATATACCATACGAAGATTTTTGAATCACTATCCAAACTAACTCCAGTGGGTGCAAAGCAAACTAACTTCAAAGTTGAAAAATCTGTACTGAAAATTGTTCATTTTGATGGGTATCACAGCAAACAACTTTTAGTATAGGTTTTTCAACTTCTACTACAGCCTATCAAAAAAAATACCCTAACAACACAGTTTATAGCAATGCTGGCCATAACGAAAGCAAATCAACGTAGAGAATGATCCGACAAAAGATTACAATTATGGACACCGCAAACGCTTGCGTCGGACTTAGTCTCAACTCCGACTCAGGACTTTGATTTCTTTGCATTTTACTACATGAATCTCTAGGGGGGGGGCGGGCAACTGCCCCTACCTGCACCCCCCCCCCCTTTGGCGACGCCCTTGATATGTAAGGAAATATTGTTGTTTTGTGCTCTGGCTCATATTTATGCGTATTGTTTTCAGTATATTTCAACAATTTTATTTGTTTCAGATTTGAGCTCCGACTACCTTGACATGTCCTTCGGGAGGTCGCCAGGCACGCCCGGGATGCACGGTTCCAGTCAGAGGACGAAAAGAATGAGAACGTCATTTAAGCATCATCAACTTAGGACGATGAAATCATATTTCGCAATCAATCACAATCCGGATGCTAAGGATCTAAAACAACTTTCGCAAAAGACTGGTCTTCCTAAGAGAGTACTGCAGGTGAGCGTCACACTTTTGATCCCAAAAAATATATATTTTCTTGCCTATTATTAACTTAATTTCCTATCATATTTCTATATTAAGTGCATCAAATTTTTGTGTGAGTGAGGAAATAATTGTTTCTTCAACTGAAGTAAAACACAACACTTGGTTTGATTCCAATAAAGTTGCTATATTTATTCGACTTATAATGTTCCGGGCTATCAACACATCAATAGTTTTCATACTGTTTTGAAAATGCAACAGTCTATCTATTTATATTACTCCTTTAATGATAGGGGATATCCAGAGGTCTATTTAGGAATTAGTGTTTTGTAAGTTTCTAGAGCTGGCCGACATACCTAATCTCTAAAGCTTCTAAAAGTTCCATCCTCTTTCCTTTGTTCAGTAAATGCAAAAGGTATTTCTGGATTATCTAAATCTATAAAATGGCTATTCTGTATTGAATGTTACCTGCCGTTCTTACGTTGGATTATCGGTTTTTTAAATTCATCCAATCTGGTACCGGTTATCAAACAGAGGAGAGTGGATGGACCTTTGACAAGCTTTAGAGATTACCTCGGCTAGCTACAGGAACTATAGACCCCAGGATATCCCCTCTCATTAAAACAGCAGATAGATCGTTGCATTTTCGAAACAGTTCAAAAACTCCTGATATTGGCTAGTAAATATATCAATTTTAGTGATTCGGCAACTATAGATTCTAATATAACTATCCTATTTCAATTTTGAATCCCCTGATTTGATTTTAGATTAATTTTTTTCAATTAAGTTGGTGCGAAAAGCTATTATGTTGAAATGAATTTTTTCCGCAAACTTCAAAAAATGACGACTTTTTTAACCTCAGTTCTCAATGTTGTTGTTTGATTTAACAGATGTCCTTTTGTTTTTACTTTTTTGTCCGGCCGTGAGCGTACAAAAAAGTACACTTTTTTGTACGCTCACGGCAATTTCAAGAACGTCGGGCGGCGTATAGTTGGATTCCGAATCCGACATAATGTAATCTGTAAGAAAAAATTTATATATTTTAATACAAGTCATTTCTTAACACTAGGGTACTTACCAAAAACGCACAGTCCTAAAATGCGTAGTGACTTTAAATGTTTCTGACAATTATTTTGTAGAATTGTCAAATTTGTGTTGCCTTGACATCTACAAATCCAGTAAGCAAAGCAATATAGTTTTATGTTATTTCACATCTAATCCTTTTTAAAAATATCATCTTAATTCTATGGTTTAAATATAAAATGTTTGTTTTTTCTTATCTTCATTATATTATTAATAATAGATGCATGGATGGTAGCCGTTATTCACTCCTCCGAGATCTTTGCAAATACTTGAGAATAAACCGACAACATATCTAGAGCTATAAATATAACAATGAATATCCACATTAGATATAGCAGTGTAATGGTGATATAAATCGGACCTAAAAATACTTTACGAGTTCAGTTTCGTGTAGCTCAACGTTTATAACAATTCAGCACGATATTCGAGCAATCAGTACGTCCACCCGGATGAAAAATTTTCTAAACGAGCTACCATTTAGAACCCAGATCATCAATTCTCGGTCCAACAAACAGATACTCAAAACTCCCCTCAAGCTAGGCTCGCACCGCAATTCAATATTTCTCTGTATTGCGCGCGGTCCAACAAATCATCGCGTACGGGATCATTCGGAGGGGGCGCAATAAATCGGGAAGACTCCTTGGCCCCCGGGCCCTCAAATCCATTCGCTTAGTTTCTTAACGAGGGCCTCTTTTCCGTCGATGTGCCTGAGACACACAACGTCAAGTCGAGTGAAAGACTTTAATGGCACCAGTTTTTAACGCTGCCGGCCCGTTACCGAGACCTGGACTGTTATCGGTGGAAAAGTTCGGATATGTAGTGTGCTCCAGGTTTTTTTTTAGATATCACAGAGACTGAAATGTCATCGAAATTCATATCAGTTGGAATGATATTTTTATGAGAGTTTTGAGCCACGAATTTGTTCATCGCAATATTTTAAGTACCTACTTGATAAAGAGATCTAGTGAATACTTAGAAATTTAAAAAAATTCAAATAGCATACGATGTTATGAAAGGCTACCTGTATGAACTGTATAAATATGTCTTTCATTATGTGTTTAGAAAAAAGGTATTGTCTTGTGCAAACATGTCATTAGGTGCATGAACATAATGCTACTAGTTAAACAGGAAGTTGACGCTTGTATGAAAAAATTAGGACCAATTCTATAATAACTTTTTGAAAATTGAAAAAGTGCATGGATTGAGAAATTTTTTTAAAACCAGGACGAGATTTTAGAATGAATATATGTCTGATATTTCTAGATATATATATATATATATATATATATATATATATATATATATATATATATATATATATATATATATATATATATATATATATATATATATATATATATATATATATATATATATATATATATATATATATATATATATATATATATATATATATATATATATATATATATATATATATATATATATATATATATGGTACTGAAAACTTTCATTTTGAAGGGAATTATGAATCATTAATTCAGGTACCTATTACCCACAATTGAATAAAAGAAATGTTCCATCTATACAAATAAACGAAAGAAATGTCATTCAAATTGAATCACAATGAATGTGTTTATTGTTTATGAAAAAGTATCAAACAAATGGTATTATCAATTTTTATTAACGCAGTTTGAAACTTAACTTGAACTGAAGACGAACATAAAGTAAATTCGAAATAAGTATATGCAGGACATTTACAAAAATATCAATTCCGCTGATAAAAACAATATCATGAATCAATCCTGATTTCTCTAGATTGGAGGTGTTTCTGTTAAGGATAAGAGACGAAGTTGCATTGTGAGCTTTTAATATAATATTTTCAAAATAGACATATCTGAACTAAATAACTAGATACATGAGGTAACAAGCGCTAAAGAATTGGAACACTGAAAAAGCAAAACATTTCACACCGATACACTATCACTATAAAATACAATACACTGAAGCACAAAAACACTTTTAATATAGAAATATCTAAACGCTGTAGCACTTCCACCCTAGAACACTGCCACATGAACACCAGAACGCTGACTATCAAAACGCTGAAAAAAAATCTTGAATTTATTTTTCTTGCGTACAACTTATATATAGAGAATGTTAAAATTTTTTTTTTAAACACGGTATCATATGTAATTTGTGAAAATTATCAAAAATTAGTATGTATATATATATATATATATATATATATATATATATATATATATATATATATATATATGTATATATATAACTTTTTGATAATTATTATATTGCAAGGTTTGAATAAATAATTCTATATCTATATATATATATAATTATATATATATATATATATATATATATATATATACACTCAGGTGCAAAAAAAACGCAACAAGTAAATATTTGGTAAAATTTGAGAGGTCATAGTTTTTTTATTTATAATTCAATTTTGAAAATTTTTTCAGAAGACTGTAGATGAAATATTTAGTTTCAACTTGCATATTCAGTATTTTGTTGAAAGCTGCCTCATTAGTTATTCTACATGGTTAATGAGAAGTTTGTTGTTGAACCCTAATTTCAAAACACCCTGTGGAATAATCTCGTGGTCAGATTCTTTCAAAATACCAGTTATTCTTAAGAATCATTTCTTTTCAACATTTTGTTTTTCATTTCATGCCTTTGAGTGCACTAGTTCATTTTTAATAGGAGAGAAAAGATCTCCAAACAACAGTTTACCCAATTTTAAGAACTGTTAATTTTTGACGAGATGGCTTTGCTTATTGTGCCATAATCTCAGTTTGACAGCTCAGTTTATGAATCCAGCAATGAGAAAACAACAATATATTGTTCATTTATAATAATAAGCAAAAATTTATTTATGCAAATTTATTCAATTCAAATTAAAAATCAAACTTCAAAACAAACCAATTCATCTGCATCTTAAATAACCTGAAGAAACGTACTTTTTGCAACAAATTTAGATTAATGTTTTGTATTACCACCTCTAGCTCCTATTACTGCCTGCATACGTCGGTTCATATCTTTCAATAAGGTGACGAATAGCATTTGAGGAATATTTTGCAATTCCTCCTGAATTACTGAACGAAGCTCGTTTATCGTATAGTTTGATTTTTAATTTGCATTGAATAAACTTGCATATAACAATTCTGCAATAATTGCTTATTATTATAAATGAACAATATATTGTTGCTTTCTCATTGCTGGATTCATAAACTGAGCTGTCAAACTGAGATTATGGCACAATAAGCAAAGCCATCTCGTCAATAATTAACAGTTCTTAAAATTGGGTAAACTTGGAGATCTTTTCTCTCTTATTAAAAATGAACTAGTGCACTTAAAGGCATGAAATGAAAAACAAAGTGTTGAGAAGAAATGATTCTTAAGAGTAACTGGTATTTTGAAAGAATCTGACCACGAGATTATTCCACAGGGTGTTTTGAAATTAGGGTTCAACAACAAACTTCTCATTAACCCTGTAGAATAACTAATGAGGCAGCTTTCAACAAAAGACTGAATGTGCAAGTTGAAACTAAATATTTCATCTACAGTTTTCTGAAAAAATTTTCAAAATTGAACTATAAATAAAAAAACTATGACTTCTCAAATATTACCAAATATTAACTTGTTGCGTTTTTTTTGCACCTGAGTGTATATATATATATATATATATATATATATATATATATATATATATATATATATTTATATATATATATATATATATATATATATATATATATATAAATAAATGTTGGGTAAAATAGTGACAATGATAAAATAAAGTGTTCCAGCATTTTATGTTAACTAATAGAAAACTTAAAAGTCGTCAATCACCACCCCTCTACCTATTAAAAAATTTGATAATCACTAAAAATCGCTCTCTCAAATTAATTATACAGAGACAGAACATAACACAAAAAAAGCGAAATATGAACTAGAGCATCAAATTCTCGGAAGCCATTTTTCACCCGTGAATGTTTCAAATTTCAAAACCTCAAACTAATTTCTGTTACTTCTTACGTCAAGTCCAACCAATTTCTCAGACAGACGGCACCCATCAATCTTCGGAATATCTTTGCCGTATTATTGAATGAATCGGGCTGTGAAGTTATGAATGAATTTTCTCAAATTACAACTAGAAATATATGGCAACATAATTGGCCATTAAGGGGCATAATCAGCATTATTCTTGCATATAAATGTTTCCATGAATTTTTATGCTGGTATCAAACGAGCGGTTAATAATATTTGTTTAGTCTAGCTATTGTTCTGCCGCTTGTAGCGGTGACGCTTTGGTGTTCCGAGGAAATTTACATTAATTTTTTCTGAATTTTATTCCTATTTTATGTTTTGACATTTGAATAAATGTGGTGATGCCGTCTCAGACAGCGGTTTTATTATAGCACTAATTCATTAGTAAATATTCTGAATTATCGTCGAATTCACAAACAGTTTCAAGTTGTATCCGTTATTTATGAGACATAGTTTTTAGTTTTATTTTCCCAAGTAAATGATAGATTATATTGCACGGTATAGAAAGTAATTTTAAATCCGTTTTATAATTCCTAGACGACAGATTTCTGAAATTTGTTCGATGACATTATATATGTATATATATATTTTTATATATATATATATATATATATATATATATATATATATATATATATATATATATATATATATATATATATATATATATATATATATATATATATATATATATAAATATATATATATTTCTTTTTTTTCATATTTTTCAACTTTGGATAATGGAGTTGTGGATACATGCATGAGCGGAAAATTTTCAAACCGGTGACAAAAGATGTGGATATTATCTAAATATTCACACACACATCAACCTCCTAGATCTTTTTTTAGGATCTTCATACCCTGACACACCCTCCAAATTGGGTTTTAGGATTGAAAATGTTTAAGTGAATCGAGTTGATGCGAATTAAGTGTCGTTTAGCGATATGACTTTTTTTCTCCAATTTCCGCCATTTTTATGTAGGAATTTATTAATTTTCGTGATTTGTGAAGTATTGCGCACCTCCACAGCTACTTTTGCTGAAATTTCGAATATTTTTGAGGATTTTCGAGCATAACGCATCTCTACAGCAACTCCAGATTCAGTTGGAAGGCTGAAAATATGTACAAGAATTCCGTTGAGGTTAGGGTTTTCGAATGTTTTTCAAACTGTCACCATTTCTATTTTAACATTTCATGCGTGTTTGCAGGCATTCATGTTTTCTGTATCATTCCCTCCAAAGACCAAGCTAGTTAGTCGAGTACTTAGCGTACGCTGGCTAGTATTTGGGAGGTCTCGGGTTCAAACCCCGGGGCCGACTGGTCTGCCATGAGTATTTTTCAGAGGTTTCTTCATGGTAATGTAAGTCACAGCTTGAAAACTCATAAGGCGAATGCTGGGCCAGTATTTATCCTCTGAACCCTATCCACACTTCTTATGTTTCATAAATATCCCTTCTCACCTATCCTTAATGCACTTGTACATACAAGTGTATCCTCTGAGCTGGTTGAAGGAGTTGATCCCAAACTCAAGCTGCCCGCCTCCCTGACACATACTTACTTTAGAGAGGAATGAAACACGTGTGTTTCCTTTTTTCCCCCTCCAAACTAACTCAGGGGTTCAGAATTTTTGTATAAGAGAAATTTTGGGGAAAATACTACCTTAGTGACCGAGCTCTGCTGTTTTATTTCTTCAAGAAACGTTCTCATCATTTCGAACTCATTATTAGCATTCCATGAATGATGGTTGATGTATGATCATTTTCAATTTCTACTCATAATTTATTGGTTAAATTTGTTAGCTTCACTAGCCTTATCTTTTTAATCATAACATCTTTTTTTTATGCGAATGATCAAGGTTTTATTCGGAGTTGAGTTGTATGAAAAAAGTTTCAAATGGTCGATATTGATAATTTATTGTTTGAAAGTATCAATCCAATTTTATTAAATAATGCAATTGGCTTGATTCCATTAAAATTATTTTAATTTACTCTGCATATGCTTCGGGGTATTAAACCAACACCAAGGTGATGATAAACTAAAGTTGAAAATATAACAATCCATCTATTTATTATACCTACTGCTTTGATGAGTGGGGAAGTACGAAGTTCTACTTGCTCATTAGTAATGAATAAGTTCCTCGAGCTGGCCGATTTAATCTTCAAAGCCTCTAGAAGGTCCATCCCCTTTCCTAAAAATACTACATTCATTGAACAAAGGAACAATAGTTTATTGGTACCTACTTTTGGTATTCGAAAATCTCCGACACTGCCTTCAGTGCACGTACATTCCGACGCTAACCTGACGTCGAGCCGGACCTATTATGCTCACTTTGTTACGCTTCCCGGCGTCTGTAACGCGTCGCGGATAATTAAATCGCGACCAGATAAACAGTCCCGATCCGATAAAACGAGGCAGAGTTCAAATAGACCGCGCGAAATCATGATGTATTAGAGCGACATCCAGTTTCTGACGTTGCGAATGCATCATCCTCCGCTGGAACTTGGTACGACGGGATCGCCAGGTGCCGCCGTGCGCGTGTGTGTGTGTGTGTGTGTGTGTGCGTAAAAGATGTTCGAACGGATGATCATTTAAAGATGTATCGTGTGTGATTATCTTTCCGCATCTGGAAACCTCCCATGTGGGGTAGTCTGGAGAAATTTCTATATCTGATATTGATCTTTCGACGTACGAAGAATGAAATGACAGTAACTGAAAGTCACTCGGATTACTGTTTACCTGTAACTAAACTGAAACAAATCGTACTCGTTATCTATGAAGAAAGGTTTCGTGAAAAATGCTCTACATTGAAATTATTAAATACCATTTGCGGAATATTTATATTGATACTTGAAGAGAAAACATTTTACCCCTCTTTAGGGTTCCGTACCTAAAGGGTAAAAACGGAACCCTATTACTAAGACTTCCCTGTCTGTCCGTCCGTCTGTCTGTCACCAGGCTCTATCTCAAGAACCGTGATAACTAGACAGTTGAAATTTTCACAAATTATGTATTTCTGTTGCCGCTTAAAACAAAATAAAATAAATATTTAAGGGGGGCTCCCATACAACATTTTTTGCTCCATATCAATAATGGCAACAGGTAGGCACTTGAAATATTCACAAAATACTGAGTTGTATTTATATATATATATATATATATATATATATATATATATATATATATATATATATATATATATATACAGGGCTATTCAAATTCAGGTATATGCATGGGGATTTCGATAACGGTAAGAGATAGAGCGATGGTTAAATGGGGGCAAAGTAGCATATTTCAGAGGTCAGTTATATGGATAAAAAAAATCTAATCTAGCTCCTTTAGTTCTGGAGTTATATAGGAAAAATCGAAAATTTCGAAATCCTTTTTTTGCCTATATCTTTTTATTTAATGAATTGTTTTCAAAACAATTGTCACTTTGCCATTGCCACTTTTTGTAGGCTATCGGAATATCTGAATAAAAATTATATACAGGGTGCCGTATAAATAGGGCCACCCTCAACTTTCAATTTTCAAATACGGACCTGTATTTTTTATTGCATTTTTTTGAATGCCTAGAGTCATGTTTTATATTGACGTAGTATTTTCATCTGAATTACAGAGTGTTCTGGAAATATTGAACTATTACCAGTAAAATTTCAACATTTTTTAAAAATTCAGCTCTAATTAGAAAAATATCATAGGATAAGGTATAGAATGCCTAGGATTTGTAAGATAATCAACATTATTCGACGAAGAATGTCTTCTTCAAGAATTCATCAACATTTCGGTTCACGCAACCCATGATCAATGTAAGAAAATGCGAAATTCTTCCTAGTACGTGTATGTGCATATAATCATTGCCCAAACAAAAAAACGTTCGACTGGCAATCTTTATATTACAGACACCAATTTGGAAATATTTCATTGATACTCACTTTCCGAACTACCTATATTTTTCAGCAAATTCATGGGCATTCTGTTGCTATATACAACAATTATGATTAAACTATTTGAATTCTCATAGTATGCTTTGGAAAATAAATATTTAGTTCTCCTCACCTGTCATTATTTTGACAGTTTCTTGGAAATTATCGTTAGTATTTAATGAAAAATCTGATAGTACTGAAATTGGGTTTCCCCATAGAGCAGAAAAGAGATATGATTAACGTTTTCTACAGAAATAATAGGAGCATTCGTCTTTCCGCTTGACATTTTCTTATGGGGTACACTAAAAAATAGAATATGTATATCAAAACGAAATTGAAAATATAGAAGATTTTAGAATTAAAATCATGAACGCTTTCGCATCACTACGCCGAAGAGTTATTTTCAGAACGAATAATAACTTAAAAAAACGACTCCGTAAATGTCTGCAACGAGAAGATCGTCAATTCAAACATTTATGTCGATTATGATTACTTATAATGACTTATTTCAATTCTAGATAATAACTAAACATGTTATTGTGCGATAAATTATGAAATATAAAAACCTATATGATCAATAATATGTGTCAATGTGATCAATAATGTTTGTGACAGATTATGTTTGTGAGTTCTCAGCAGAATACATACAACAGATCTTCCTCATACCTACTGAGGTGAATCGACATTGGGATCAATAATAATTATTCTACCAATGCTACATTATGGTAAAGAAATAAAATGTCTCTCGGGAATGTTGATTTTATTCTATTGTTATTCCGAACAAGTAGTGAGACTAGATAATCTGGAAATTCTGAAATTGATTTTTCTTAAGGAATCAATTTGTCTGATTCACCTCTCATTCTCTGATATTATTCAATTAGAGTTGTTATGGAATTAAAAAATGATGAGATATCACTAGTATCAGTTCAATATTCCCAAAACACTTTATGATTTATATAAAAATAAAACGCCAATATGAAACATATATAGGTAGTTCGAAAAGTTTCCAAATTGGTGTCTGGAGTATGAAGATTTCTATTGGAGGATTATTTTGTTAGGGCATTGATTATATGCACATACATGTACGTACTGGGAAGAATTTCACATTTTCGTACATTGATCATGGGTTGCGTGAACTGAAATGTGAAACTTGAATTCTTGAAGAAGACATTTTTCGTCGAATAATGTTGATTATCTTCCAAACCCTAGGCATTTTATACCTTATTCTATGATATTTTTTTAATTAGAGCTGCAATTTTTAAAAAATGTTGAAATTTTACTGGTAATAGTTCAATATTTCCAGAACACTCTGTAATTTAGATGAAAATACTACGTCAATATAAAACATGACTCTTGGCATTCAAAAAAATGCAATAAAAAATACAGGTCCGTATTTGAAAATTGAAAGTTGAGGGTGGCCCAATTTATACGACACCCTGTATATAATTTCTATTCAGATATTTAGATAGCCTACAAAAAGTGGCAATGGCAAAGTGACAATTGTTTTGAAAACAACTCATTAAATAAAAAGATATAGGCAAAAAAAGGATTTCGAAATTTTCGATTTTTCCTATATAACTCCAGAACTAAAGAAGCTAGATCAGATTTTTTTTATCCATATAACTGACCTCTGAAATATGCTACTTTGCCCCCATTTAACCATCGCTCTATCTCTTACCGTTATCGAAATCCCCATGCATATACTCGAATTTGAATAGCCCTGTATATATATATATATATATATATATATATATATATATATATATATATATATATATATATATATATATATATATATATAATTATATAAATTTTAATATATATATATATATATATATATATATATATATATATAATCTATCTATATATATATATAATACAAGCCGAAAAATTGAATCCAGTCTACAGCAAAAACCATATTTTTTAAATTTCTGAAATTTGGTGGGAAGTTGAGTCTGATCATGTAGATTCCCACTAAGACGGGGTTTTTTAAAATTCCGCCGTTAAGGGGTTGAAAAAGAGTAAAACGTGTTTTTTGATGTTTCTCGCAAAATAATGGACTTCGTTCTTCCACTAAAATGTTAAGTAAAGTGAACTCTAGAAAGTAGTTTCTCAGTTTTTCGAAATTCCATCATTTAGGGGTGCAAAAGGGGTAAGTCTGTTTTTTTTATATTGGCTATTTCCGGCAAAATAATCGACTTAGCGATTCCGTTCTTCCACTACAATGTTCCTTATAATTTTATTAAAAAACCATTTTCTGCATTTTTTGATGTTGTATCATTTAGGGGTTGAAAGAGGGTGAAATGTGTTTTTCGTATATTGGCTAATTTTGGCTGAATCTAGCAAAATAATGGACGTAGTGAACCCGCTCTTCCATGACAATATTAAGTAAAATTAACTTTCGAAAGTAGTTTCTCAGTTTTTTGAAATCCCATCATTTAGGGGTGAAAAAGAAGTGAGTCTGTTTTTTTTATTGGCTATTTCTGGCAAAATAATCGACTTAGCGATTTCATTCGGCCACTAAAATGTTCCTTATAATTATCTTGAAAAACCACTTTCTCCATTTTTTAAAATTCGATCATTCAGGGATTGAACGGGGGTGGAATAAATTTTTGGTATATTGGCTATAAAGTGTATCTATAGAATTTTTGAAGTATAAAAATAATGATAAGTATTACGTACGATACGCAATATGTACGAAAACTATATCTTAATAAATTCATACGTATACATATACGGATACGCGGGCGAAGCCGCGACGGGTCCCGCTAGTATATATATATATATATATATATATATATATATATATATATATATATATATATATATATATATATATATATATATATATATATATATATATATATATATACTTATATATTCAATGGATGCAACACAACTGTTGCATCCGTTCAATGTTGTGTTTTTATTTTAATTTTTTCAAAACTCTAGACCTTATTACTCCTGATGAAGTCACAAATGGTGACGAAATATTCAGTTGATGAGGAAATAAGAGTTACATTAAGTTATTGGGGTAGCAGATCATTATACTGATAAGCGTGGAATTCTGTGCTCCAGACGTTGCTCTGTGTCCATTCACCACGACGTAACAACGGTTCTTGTACTTACGTGCGTGCCAGCCTAGGCGAAAATTCCATTCAGCCAGTCTTATTAGAGACTCGCACGACAAGATTTATTGCTTCCTATTTATTTTAATTTGTAGCACGATGAGTTTCCCATATCTTGTTATACGCTTCACGGATTATGCCCAGATGATAGATCTCTATATTTATTTGTTGCTGAAATCGCATACAATATTATGATTATTCTAGTTTTTCATACAAACGCAATTCCACGCATTTCCTCTGGAATTTTCATACGATAGTCGTACATTAAATACGATATACTTATTGAATTCTTGAAATATCTGCGGACTCCATACCTTAAATTAAGTTTAGTTTAAATGACTTATTTTAAACTAATTTCTTTATCATTATGTATTCATTGACTTATTTACTTTATTGCAGCCTATAGTGGACTTTCCCCAAACTTTACTGTGATGGACTAGTTCCATTTCATCTGAGAATTTCTTGTTCGCAGATGTAAATAGTTCTGCCCGAATAAACTTCCTCGTGTTTGCCTCGAAGAAATTTCTCATATGCTCAGATTATTTCCACATTTCTTCCTGTAAATATGGTAACATTGTCTATTCAGAACTTGAATATCTCTTATACATCAACTCATCGTTTTCCGATTAAGCAGGTCATAACTCTCTAATATTGGAACGCAGACGAAGTCGTAGCACAGAGCATCGTGTAATATTGTTGTCGTTGTCACAGCCGATGATATATTCTATGCCGGCGTTATAAATCACGCATCAGTTTGTTTGTGTAGCGTGGCGCGAAAGCCTCATTACCAAGTTTAACGTGACTTCTGATATTGTATGGATGGGGAGAATAATACAGTGTTGGCGTTGAAATAAAGCGATAGTAGTATATAAAAGTTCTTCCAGCAAATCTGAACCTTACCGCAAAGTAGAATGAAGATTTAGGTTAGAGTATATGAGTTGATATAGATTACTAAATAATCAATCATACTTTCTTCCATTTCAAGTTATTCAAAGGTATTATTCTTCCTTATACAATAATCAGATAGTTTCTGAAGAGAACTTCTTTACCACGGTTGTAGTCTGAAAATTCGATAAAACGAATAAGCGGCACCAAGAATATATAAATATATTCATACCTACATACGATGATATACTAATACAAGTATACAATGTTTCCTATAATCTTAGTCTCCTTATTGTTAAAGCTACAAGAAGTATATATATATATATATATATATAGATATATATATTTATATATATTAATATATATATATATATATATATATATATAAGGATGACAATGCAATCAATATTTTTGTTCGTATATTTTCAGTAATTTAATACTTCAATGAAATCATCTGACTTCAAATAGATTCCGTATCACGTCATGCGACATCTTCAATTACGTCCGTAATCGGCCATCTTGATCACAGGACGCGATCAATACCGCACAGAGAAAGTGGAAGCGTAACAACGAAACCACGCGACCCGACAAGATCAAGCGGGCGGTGGCGGCGGTCGCCATGGCAATCACTCAACCGACAGTCATTTCTCATCGGGAACATTCCGACACAGCCGCCTTCGGCAATTAGCAGAAATAGAAATAGTCGTTGCGCTCAAACGTACCGACGTGCATGAAGCAGTTGGCCATGGACGCTGGATTGATGAACGAAAGGATGCGCTGTAGTCGTCGATGTTTCTCGAGCATCGAGGTTTCTTTTTTCAGAATATCGAAAGAAGCTGTTTGTTATAGATACATCATAAGATAAAAAAACATCGCACTTTGGTGTTATTAACTATAAGTTATTTTTTATATAATGCAAAAGAACAATGACATAGCACTTATGGGATATTTGGAGTAAAAGAGTTCATAAGAATAGAATGGTTCAGTCGGTTGTGATCTGACTAGTTTCCCACGAAACCTTTTCCTTGATTCTCCTTTGGACACCTCCATTAATGGTTTTCTTTTTGTTATCACCCTTCTACGATTTTTTGCATTCAGCTAATAGAATAATGTGTAGTTTTAATACATATGTCGTTTCATGGTGTTGCAACTTTCACTGCTTCGTACATCTCAAAGCACAGTTCAAGAGTTGTAACCTTTCTTCTCCAGAGGGAAAAGAACAAGTGATGGAGAATCTAATTAGCTGTCGACGCCGTATCGAAACCTCGATATTATTTCATCGATTTGCCATCCCTGTCTAGCAGAGATTCTGAAAACAATTGCTGTAAATAATCGCGTACCGAATTTGTTATGACTGGAGAGAGTAGTAAACGCTCCAAGTAAAACATTACTTGATGCGGGACTTCAGATTTGGCAATGGGGCATACTCGACGGAGACATATTGAAAACAATGAAGAAACATCGAAAACATAGACTACTGTCAAGTTACGTTACGAATATAAAATACGGAGTGACACAAAACGAATAGATCCTTTCAACTTCAATAGTAACTGTAATCTGGTACTGCTGACATATATCTTCTCGCATTTTCTTCCAATATAATATATTATTGCATGATACATACAACTGAAAGGTGATAAACGCATGAGTTTCTGGATGCCAGACGTTTTTCATCTGGTTCGGAGATTGGTGCCTGATATATTCCGGCAGATGGCGAGTCTCTGCTGCTCATCTTCGGAATAAGTGAAATGATCTGGATGGTTACTACATTCGGTAGATAGACGATACTGAAAAGAACCCAATAAGTCCGAAACAGTCGTTCTTTCGTTTCTGTCGTTTGTGGTTTGATGTCGTTGACGTTTCTAACATTGACCTGTTGCGAATAGATGGTAATATCGAGACACATGTAGTTAGCTCCTGTAGGAAATTTGTTTGATTAGTTTGGGTACTTCCAATGACATCTTTCGGATCAAATAGACTGAAATTCTGTATGTGGAGTTATTTTATAGGCAGAACAATGCCATAAAAATCGGGGTGAATAATTCAAAACTCTATATTTTGAGATTAGGAGGGGAGTCACATTTGCGAAAACCTTTCAAACCAGTTGCATATGATGAACAATATATCAGAAACTGTGCTTCCTAGAGAATTTTGAAGGAGATGAGTACGAGTTTCTGTATAAGCTTTGCTCAATTATATAGCGTAGCTCCTATAAATTGAGTTAGAGGATTAGGAATTTATATGTAGAAACTTCTTGTTTTGAGATTCTTCGCAATTCTAAAGGCAATGGAAAGCAAAAGTATTAAATATATATTCTTGAGTCACTTCAATCAATATGAAAAAGACGTAATAAAATTTAGACCTCATATTCTAATCTCATAATTCAAACTATTCGAAACAAATTAGGAAATGTTCAAAAACAAAATATGAAAAAAAAATTCAGCTTTTCTACTCCTTTCAATATCACTTAGAGGATGAATTGATGTTTCATATATTCTCCAAATGGATATGAGAAGAACATATGACTTCAGTGACAGAATTTTACTGAGTATGCGTTTTCTTTCTTCTAGATTTGAAAGAAAAATCAGTGAAAGATTTTCTAGTTTTGCTTTTAGATTTACAGGGTCGAATCCATCTTGACAAGATCAGGATAATAAGAAATTTCTCGAATTTATCGTTCATAAAGCTTTGACACACAGTTCAAGCGTTTTGATCCTATTTAATTTCATCAGTGAAAAAAGCGTGATGAAGTTATTCGCAACAATTATGTTAATGTGTTCGAAAATATATAGGATTTCTCGATTTGCGGTGTTTCATTTCACAAAACACGTCAGTTGTGGAAGCAAGAGAAGAAGAGCTTTGTCAATTGTCGCATCTCTGATTGTCCTTGAGATCTAGAGAACATCAATCGAATGTCGATTAAGCTGTTCACCTCGATTATTATTAACTGATGATGTTTATTGAGTCCGAAACATACGGAGTTTTGTTAGATTTTAGGAACAATTTTTGATAAAATTTCTTTGTGCTTGATTCTCACGAGATGAGTTGTATTCAATTCACATTTAATAAGGGACATGGGATATTATGAATGTACATCCGTTGAAATCATTCGTGAATTCGAAACGGCGCAGTCTTCTTCACGACTTGTCGCTTCCAGTAGCATCCCGTCCAATTTGTCACGCAGTTTCTTCGCCACGCAGAGGCTACAAATAATGTGGCTGTGTCCGGAAGCATCGAAATATGGCTCCGAGACGATTAATCAAAAAGTACGGGCCTATTTTTGGGGTCCGCGCGCCCTGATAAATGCGCCGTTTGGTCGTTTAAATCTACCGTAGGACTGCGTGCTCGGTCGCTGATATATTATTTCCGAGAGGGTTGTTTTTTCCGAAAGACGACGCAGGTGCATAGGCGCCTACAAGGATTTTCATTTTAAAGGCATACTTGAGAGGTATAACTACTTTTTCGTTGCATATGCAATTAGAGGAAATATTGATCGACTGAATATTTGTTACGATATCGACAAGTTGCTTCTATGAACGTAATTTTCATAATTTCTCAGATTTCCAATTTCTGTCCTTCATTACGTGTAAGATTTCATGAAGTATTTTCATCTTAACTGAGATCTGCAAAATCAATGTAAATTCTTTTGGGTATGACCTATTTCCCTCTTCTTGAGGCAATATCCTATTGGGGCAATATGAAAAGATCTCCAACATTTTATATGAGTGCAGTTCATAAACGACATTTCAATGTTATTAAGTAAAAGCACTATGTTTCTCTATGAAAAGTATATTCATTAATTTATTTCATTCAGTGAAGTACACCAACATGAAGTTTCAAAAACCGAATAGCAGAAAAACAATTGGGTCATTATAAATTCAAAATGTTGTATTGATGAGCTCGATAACTCATGTAATTTAATAAAGATATATTTTTTTATTTATTTATTTTTTATTTATTAGATAAAACTTCATAACATTCGGCACAAGGGCTTTTGGCCCGAGGGATGAATGTTGCCGATGGGCGTAAGGATCTAGTAACGCACGTGGTGCATACAAGATCTTATTTTTCACGAAAAAATTATTTTGTTATAATGAAAAATCGATTTTAAAATCCGTTCATTGCTCCCATACTTTCCATTTTTCTTCTCATAGTAGGCATGTCATTTGTTGATATATTGACATTTGTGAATATTTTTGTCATCATATTTAGTGAATGTCATTGCTACTTTCTTTGTGTAGTCTTATAGAAATAATGAAAATGAATTTACCCAAGAATATCATAGAAAATGCAGCGAAACCTGCGAATAATTCATGGCCGGAGAAATCCACAGTCGTATACGACAAGAATTATGCAGTATTTAATCAATGGAAGTTGCTCCATTTCTCCTCGTATAATGAGCTGGCGTTATGATCCATAATGCCCGCTCATAACGCCCCAGGGCATAATGAGTGCATTTATAGCAACCTTATCTAAGGTAAATTCAACAAATAATATACAAGTGAAAAATAAGATGAATATATTCCTCCGGTATATCTAATACAAGACATAAATGAATAAAAAATTGTGTAGGAAGGGTAAATACAAATATAGGCCAGGTGTATTTTATCTAATAAACGTGTGATTTCTTTTTATTAAAGATTGTTTTTATAAATATTCATTTTCAGTTTCTGTGACATTTAACTGACTTTTATTATCAGATCAAAAAGATAGTATTGCTCTCCAACGATCAATAAATAAGAAAAAAGTCTCTGTTAATAGTTTTCTTCGTATTATTCGGCTTTGTGAGCAATATTTGATTTAATTGTTAAAGTTCATTAGAAAATTGTGATGTTCGTCCCATTGATAACACTAATCAGATACATTTCAGTTGAATCACTGTTTTGTTGGTATTCTGTTCATCTAAAGCAGTCATTGTGTCTTCATTATATAACTCATGAAAGCATAAAAAAATCATAATATGATTCTGCACAAATTCATTGAACTAATATAGAAGAGAAAAGTTTCCTTCAATGGTCCATCTGTTGGCACTTAATCAGATTTCTACGCCTCTTCACGAGCCCGCACTGGCAATAAAATTCGTTTTTTGTACACGATAATGAACCTAGACCGTTATTAAAATAACACGTGTTAGTAAACTTGGAAATATCAAAAGACAAACTACATCTAGTATAATTAGACGTGCGGGAATACGAAAATCTGATACCAATAAATATGAGTTATGAATTGTTGTTTTGAGTTATCCCAAATGTTTCGACTCTTTGATTTCGCCCGACGGAGTGTTCTTACATGATTTATCATTACTTGAAGGAAAAAATGGGAAAACGCCTCCAACGGTTTCATTTAATTGTTTCGATATATATATATATATATATATATATATATATATATATATATATATATATATATATATATATATATATATATTTATATATTTATATATATATATATATATATATATATATATATATATATATATATATATATATATATATATATATATATATATAATCTCTTGATAATTATTAGCAATAACAGGCTTGTTGAATCTCAAAAAACTCGATTTTATTGGCGAAACGTCAACTTTTTAATAAAATCGAGTTTTTTGAGATTCAACAAGCCTGTTATTGCTAATAATTATTTTGAGTTATCCCAAATGTTTCGACTCTTTGATTTCGCCCGACGGAGTGTTCTTACATGATTTATCATTACTTGAAGGAAAAAATGGGAAAACGCCTCCAACGGTTTCATTTAATTGTTTCGATATATATATATATATATATATATATATATATATATATATATATATATATATATATATATATATATATATATATATATATTTATATATATATATATATATAATCTCCTGATAATTATTAGCAATCACAGGCTTGTTGAATCTCAAAAAACTCGATTTTATTGGCGAAACGTCAACTTTTTAATAAAATCGAGTTTTTTGAGATTCAACAAGCCTGTTATTGCTAATAATTATCAAGAAATTAGAAATAGTTCACAAGCAACAACAATTCGAATATATATATATATATATATATATATATATATATATATATATATATATATATATATATATATATATATATAGTTATGTTTTTTCTTGTGATTATAATTTTTCATGACTGTGACATTGATTTGCATTGAAGTATAGAAATTGAGCATCTATCGCAACTAGTGATCGCAAGTGGTAGGAATTTCATCAAATTCGAATATTTTGTGTTTTCCATTTACGGTTTTAACGTAAACATTGATTGTATGAAATGGCGAAGGCACCGGGTAGTCTTTCTACGAAATTATAAATGTTATTTAATGTATTTTTAATATATTAAAACTATGGTTGTAAACACAATTTACACATTTATTTATAATATATTTGTCTGATGTTATGTGGATTACAAGAAATAAATAGATGACAAATTGTGAGGAAAGGGTAAATAGAAGGATTGTTACAAATAATTAATAAAATAGGAAAACCCCATTTTAAACTGCTAGTCAGGTAGTTCGGTAATTTTGAAAAGACTCAAAAGGGGGCTTGTAGTATTATCAATTTGGCTATTTAATATTAGACCTGAATGTTTCTATTTATTTATCTGTAATGACTTTAGAAAATTAAGTTTAATTCCCTTACTTTCTTCAGTTAATATTTTAGTCAAAATTGAATGTGTGATTTTCTTGGATTAAATGGTTTGCATAATGCGAATCCGACTTTTGATTAAAAAATCTTCGTTTGTGTTCTGAAATTCTGGTCTGAAAGCTTCTGAAAGTTCTACCAAAATAAAATTTATCACAATCACCACAATTAATTTTATAAACTCCTGGTTTATTGTTTTTACGAACTTCTGATCTATAATTTCTTATATGATTTCCGGTGGTAAGTTATGTTGATGTTGTGTTTACATAAAAGTGATTTGAGTTTTTTACTTGAATTTCCGATGCGGGCAATATATGCTTTAAAAAAGGGGACAAAATTTCCCCTATAAATATAAAAATAGAGAGGGATGTGCTTACAGTTCTTTCTGTAAAGTCATTATATTAAAAACGGTATATCCCGTATAATTTCTTATAAAGCAAATAACAGAAATTTTAAAATTCAGTCAACAATTTTATTTAAAATAACTCGAGTTTGAACAATGAAAGTTTCTTGATAATTGAAAGCCATCAAATAGCTCTTTATGGCGCTAATGAGTTCCAACACTCACGATCTCGAGTAAACAAACTATTTCGATCTTATTGATTCTGAGTAGTATTAGGTATATACTCGAGAGGAAGTGATTGGTTAATCGCTTCTTGTACCCTATTTCACGATAACTATACAAAATTTTGTAGAAACCGCAGGAATTAATTATGCCAATGGCTCAACGAAACTCATATTTAGACACCGAATATCGATGGAGATCATTAACTTTCACTTAAGTTCCTTCTTTCAAGCCATTTCACACATTTTTTTCCTTCAGAAAATAAGATTAGCAGTTGTCGAAAAAGTATATTATTTTATCTCTTGAGAGTGGAAATCATGTTAACAAATTTCAAAATCTCTGTGCTCCAATTACATTATTTTGATTCACAATAACCGTTAAATAATTATTCATTTAAGTGGACTAAAGTTTGAAATGTCGAATTTTTCATATCCACGATGAAAGGAAACATTTTATGATTCTTTTCATCTTGCGAGAAACGAACTGAAAAGTTTCTCACACCCCTACGGGTTTCCGGAAGCCGACTGTCGCTTTCTCTCGAACTTCCTAGTCTTTGAAGTAGGACGGGAAGATTTTGCAGTGCAGAAAAGGGGAGAAAAATCAAACAAACTGAATCGAGAGAAATCTAGAGCCCACAGTAGCATAGCGCTCGAAATCAATATAAGGGGGACGGTCGCCTTTTTCGAATGCAACCACCCGTAAAGTAAAAAATCGCGAATAGCGCTCACCCCCGACGAGCAGTGATGCCACTTTTAATAATCTTTCGTGTCTCCCGATTTTCTAGAGCAGCACCATATCACTGTTCTCGATATATAATCATTTCATCCCTTACTGAGGACGTTAATGATAAACAGTCAATCGAGGGTTGACTTATGACATCTTATACTTCATTTCATTCACAAGTCTTGATGATGTCAATTTGGTTAACTAAACTTTTGCGAGGAGTGTGACGAAATAAATAAAGATTATGCACTTCTTTTTCTATTACTTTGAAGATAAGAACAATTGATAACAGATCTATCAAATTGTGTTAACAAGTTCAATAAATCCTAGTTTTCATTTGATATATATATATATATATATATATATATATATATATAAATATATATATATATATATATATATATATATATACAGGGTGTTCCAGAATAACGTCAAAAAATTTCGAGGGGTTTTAAGACATTTTTAGAAGAAAAGATCCCATGAATGTAGGTCTGAAAATGCTTCCTCACCGAAATACAGGGTGTTGAAGTTTGAAAAAAATTTAATTTTTCAAAATATTTTCTAAACTAAAGAAGCTATCAAAACTAACTTTAAACCATTGTTATAGATCCTTAAACTCTATAAACTACTGTTGGAATTTTTTTCAAAACTTTTAAGTAACGGAGAATAGGGAGGTACTATGGGTTTCATTTAACCATATTTTTGAGGGAGGCCATTATTGGTAAATAAAAATGGGATAAGCAATATATTTGAATTAATTTCGTCTCTTGCTTCTATTAAATATTTCCAAGCGTTTTCAAGATAATTGAGCTTAATTCCTTCAAAACATTTTCCTGGAAAAAATATTCAAGAATTAAAAATGTGGTTGCCATGACTACGTGCAATCTCAGTGCCGAACTTATACCAAAATTAGATTTAGTACCTATTTTGGAAGTTTTTGGCTTTGTTCTATTTCATAAAAAAAACGCTTTAAATTCATTGCTCATCTCTTTTCTTTTTATTAATAATGCCCTCCCTCAAAAAATGGGTTGATGAAATTCACTGTATTCTCCGCCCCAGTGTTGGAAAAAATTACAACACTAGTGTATGGAGCTTGGGAAGCTATAACAATGTTCTAAAGTTCCTTTTGATAGCTTTCGTGGTTTTGAAGATGGTTAAAAAAATGATATTTATGTTTCAAGCTTCAACATCCTTTATTTCGGCGAGGAAGCATTTGCGGACCTACATTCATAGGAACTTTTTTTTTTAAATGTCTTCAGGAATAACCTCTTGAAGTTTTCTGACGTTACTCTGGAACATCCTTCATATATATATATATATATATATATATATATATATATATATATATATATATATATATATAAAGATAATAATATGTTGGAAAACTCATTCTTCCTATTAATTCCCAACGTACCGTCCTGTTATTATCGTTGTTATGATGAAATGAAAAAGGAGGGATGATTTAATTAGGGTCCTATGGTATTGAAAAAAGAGTAGATTATTAATAGCAGTTAATTTAAAAAAACGTTTCTTTTTACTATATGGTTAATATAACGACTCGTTAAAACGGTTAGTAAATTGCGCTTTTGACGACAATAACTATCATCCAACTGAGTTCAAAGCTGAGCTCAATACTCGAATAGGTTTTTACTCAGTGGCTAGAAAATACTGAATTTATATAAAGAATTCAAAATAAAATGATGGCAATGTATATTATTCCTTTAACACGTTGACTGCCATGTCGGAAAAAAAAAATTTTGCTCTGAGGCCACATGTTTTTTTTTTGTTTTTATGCTTAATATTGTATGTTACACCTAACTAACGAGAATTGAAATTTAATTTCAACCCCTGAATATGATTTACCCCGTGCATTATATTTGATTCACGCGGCGCTCAAACAATTAGGGCCGCGTGAGTCATATATAACTCACTATGCTATTTCGTCTAAAATCACGTCTCGACTTGTTCTAATCTATTAGTAGGTACACGTTCGACGAGTTGAATCAGTTGTTTCAACGCAGTGCTCCGGTTAGGTTGTGTTTGCAATAATTATATCAATTTGAAAATGTCTTCCTACGAATCTCAACAAAAAAAGTTGCAGGAACTTATGGATAAATATTTAGATATGAGCGATGAAGATCTAGCGGATTACATCGAAAATTTGGGTATTCATCAGTCACAGTGAACTGTTTTGAGGGCTCTATTTCTATTATTTGGTTGTTGTTGAATCTTGGCAACGTTGCTCGCAGTGCTCCAATTACGCGTCGAAGGATTTTCCAACTGGTGCCCTAGGGACTCGACAAGCGAGCAGGTTATGTCTTAGCTTTCTTATTAGGCGCCATCTTTGAAAAAAGAAATTCGTGTTCGGGCGGATTCATTTAAAAGTATATTCGATGTCACTTTAATCAATAGAAAAAATTTCTCTTGACAAGGTACTTCTATATATATATATATATATATATATATATATATATATATATATATATATATATATATATATATATATATATATATATATATAAGATTTTGATGTGTGGGCTGCGTGATTAAAATTTAGGTTATGCTCATTATTGTTATGCTGAAAGTTCTGATTGATATGCCTTTGTTCAGTACAGTACCTACTTCCTTGAACAAAATGAAATTATCTAGTAATAGGTTAGCACCTTTTGATTCGACGTAAACTTCACAATGTAAGGTGCGTTATTGAATATGATTTTCATTATTGGTTGATATGATATGAGTGGATGCTCAAACAATGGTATTATCTTTATGTATATACCGTGGATAATACCGTTGGTAATTCATGCAGCTATAACTTTGACACGAAATATAAGATATTGTTTGTAGGCACTAAAATGAACATTCACGGTTCATTGGTTTTGATGTGCAAAAATGGTGTAAAATAAGTGCATTATCGCATACTATATATACCTATATATATATATATATATATATATAATAATATATATATATATATATATATATATATATATATATATATATATATATATATATAATATATAATATAATATATATATATATATATATATTATATATATATATATATATATATATATATATATATATATATATATATATATATATATGCATGAAGAAAAATTTATTTATGAATAACACTCTAACAGATATTTTCGGACATTACCACTTTGCATGAAAATTTTTGAATAAACATAATAAAACGCACCTCAAGTATAACTGTCATATCAACAACTCTTCATAATATAGTTGCGCCTATCCATTCTCAAGAATAATACAATGTTAAAAGTAAAAATTATAAATTTCTCTTTAAATATCACGGCTTTCAATAGACAGGGAATTTAAACCGGGGCATTTGCAGAAGCAGTATACCCCGCTCATGGCTTTGACACGCGTCATTAGCCAGCATTAGTTTAATTCACCTAATATTAATTCATAGTAGGGATGTTCTAATTTTGTGATTTAGTGTTATTTTGTTTTTTTTTGTTTTTTTTTATAAAGGACTGATAATTTTTTTTTCATTATAATTAATTCAAAATCATTTTTAAATTA
Source organism: Cynegetis impunctata (assembly GCA_030704885.1). Classification (NCBI taxonomy): domain Eukaryota; kingdom Metazoa; phylum Arthropoda; class Insecta; order Coleoptera; family Coccinellidae; genus Cynegetis; species Cynegetis impunctata. The sequence continues at coordinate 752,365 of JARQZK010002895.1, read as the reverse complement.
TTTTACGTATCTATACGTTTCTTTTTCAATTTTCTTTTCAAACATTCAAGAGTCATTAGGAAAGCAACAAGGACACATTACGCCAGGGAGCCTGTCAAGGCGATTTTCTTTCTTCTTACACACACAACAAATAGGCTTCGGAAAGGCAGGTTAAACATATAGGACAGGAAATAACAATTTCACGTATTCGTAAATATTCTCGTATATTTCCAGTTTATTGAGAGCCAGAAGAAAATTCAAATTGAAAGGTCGATTATATGGAATGACTTTACTGATTTTGGTCAAGAACCAACAATGCTGTTAAGAGTACTTGTTCATTGCAAAATGGTATAAATTGTTTTTCTCAGTGCTGATACTTTCCGTAATCCTTAGGAAGTCGTGTTTGTGTCTTTTGTTACCCGAGTGTTGATATTTTTGTGTTATTCATGTCTACAGTTTAACTTTAGTTTTTAATGGTTAGGGAATACTTAAATATTCTGGATTGATTGGGTCGATACTTGGTGTAAATTAATAAACATATTAAAGCAATGGTTAAAAATAACAATTTACACATTTATTATAAGAAATAACGCATGACGCACGTTTCGGTGGAACTTCACCTTCTTCAGATGCTAATGGCAAACTAACTATGATTCTCTGTTATATGGAAAACAAGAAATGACAAATTATGTAGAAGGGGTAAATACAAAGATGGTTACAAATAATTATTAGAAAAGGAAAAACCAATTCTGAACTGCTAGTCAGGTAGTTCGGTAATTTTGAAAAGATTAAGAGGGGGGCTTGAAGTATGATCGAGCCCCGGAATGCTTGTATTTATTTATCTGTAATGATTCTAAAAAATTAAGTTTAATTCCCTTACTTTCAGTATTTAATATTTTAAAATCGAATTTGAATGTGTGATTTTCTTGGATTAAATGGTTTGCATAATGTGAATCCGACTTCTGATTAACAAAGCTACGTTTGTGTTCTGAAATTCTAGTTTGAAAACTTCTGAAAGTTCTACCAATGTAAAACTTATCACAATCGCCACAATTAATTTTATAAACTCCCGATTTATTATCTTTATGAACTTTGGATTTATTATTTTTTATATGATTTCCTAAGTTATTACCGGTACGATAAGCAATGTTAATGTTGTGCTTAGATAAGAGAGATTTAAGTTTTTTACTTGAATTTCCGATGAAAGTGAGGCTGTTGTATTTGATATTATTTTTAGTAAGGGGGTACACCTGGTTAATCGCATTTTTGAAAAACTTTTTATCTATCATATTGTCTATAATATAAATATAATTTGTTTAATTATATTTTTCTCGATGTTAAAATTGGCATTTGAAAGTGGAATATTTACTAAACGATGTACCATACTATTGAAAGCTGCCATTTTGTGTTGGAAAGGATGTAGGGAAGTACTATGTATGACGCTATCAGTGTGCGATGGTTTGCGAAAAATTGAAAAATTATGTTTGTTATCTACTTTTGTTATTTTCAAATCCAAATAGTTAATCGAGTTATCTTTTTCCATCTCTAAAGTGAATTTTATATGAGGGTGTAAAGTATTAATGAATGTTTGAAGGCAGTCTAGTTGTCTAAGAGTACCAGTGAAACAACAAATAATATCATCCACATATCTAAACCAATAAACGAATTGTCGACTAATAGGATGATTATGAATTAACTGTTCCAAATTATCCATGAATACTTCAGCCAACAAAGGGCTCAGCGGGTTTCCCATAATTAAGCCTTCAGTACTGTTGTAAATCTTATCATTGAAACTAAAATAATTCTGTTCCAGGCATAATTCCAAAAGTGACAATATATCTGATTTTATGAAAGGATTAACAAGATTGCTATTAAGTAACTTTTCTATTAGGGTTAAAGGAACCTTGGGTGGTATACTTGGAAAAAGATTAACTACATCCCAACTTAAATATTCATTGAATTAGTTAGATTTCTTATATTTTTCTATTCTGTTTATGATATACAAAGTCCTCTCGGCTTGAATAGACACGATAATATTCGGTACAATGTATTTCGTGAACTATGTATAAATTATCAAAATTCACAAATATTCGCCCATCTACAATGAGTAGGTAGATTTTACTATAGCGTCTGTATTGAACGCTTAGGTTTTACATTTTGTTATTAAATTCTTCCAGGAAAATGGGGTAATAACTCAAAATATATATGAAGTTCCTATAATATTGAAGTGAAACAAGTCTACTTTATTTAATTTTCTTTAATTTCTGATCTTAATAATCAAGAAATTAAATACAGTGAAGAACTTTCGTTCATCTCTTGAGAAATCTAATTTGCCATTGTGATTTTAAAGCCACGCTCCATGACAGTGTCTATATATGGACAACTGAAACATCAATTTTTGACAAGATTCACTCAATAAAATGCTCATTAAAATTAGATAAATATAAATAAAACAATTTCTATTCACAATGCATCGAATGAAGCGTTGTCCATATTGTGAATGCATATCATCGTATCAAATACTAGCACATCATTTTAACGTCTAAACGAAATTCGTCATTCTCTTAACGAGTAGGTAAGCTTAGATCCAACACTTCGTCCGGCGTTTTCTGGAAACGTTTACGCGTTTCCATATAAAGCCAGTGAACGCGACAACGTTTACATATGTTTTCCATTCTTTGTACCGAAGTAGCGAAACAAATGCGAATCGATATACGACAAACACTAAAATCGCAAACTAACGGCGGCGTAAAAAACTAGGCAGGCTCTGCGGAATTCGAAATCGATACAAAACGAAACGACATCAAAGCGTCGCCATAGAAACGGAGCGGACAAGTGTAAAAGTACCGAACATAGAATTTTCGCATTAAACATAGAGGAATCGGCATTTAACGTCAGAAATGGCCGGCCGTAAAACGAAACTGGCTCTGGTTTATTATTCAGGGAACGAGAAGATCAGTCGGCACTAATCAGGTGACTAAAACGTCCGTCGTGCCATCGTTTCAAGTCCCAATAAGGTCGCCACTATTAAGAACAATAAACTCGATGTGGTGATAATGGGAGATCTCTGAGAACCGGATGAGGAGTAGATGACTGCCGGTGTCTTAGCCACGGGGCAGGGTCGGTTTTCGCAGGATCCTTTACGGTCGTCCTACGGAACCGCGTAGGATCAGAGAAGGGTTATCGAGAGAAACCGTCGCAATATCGTCAATTTTTCCGTACATCCGCTCGAATGAATCAAGCTCGCTTCGAAAATCAGTGAACATAAGTTCTATGAAGGATGACAGTATTGATATCTAAAATAACTCTACTTTGATATTGGTGCTGTGTTGATAAAAAAAAATTTTACAAAAATTCAGCATATAATATGTGAAAACTAACTTTGAGACCACCCTTGAGTTATTCATAGAATATTTCAAGCTACTACACCAGACAATTTGAAATCTTCATAACTATTCATTCTGCTTTGTTATAATTTTGTGATTACTCCTAACGCCTTTAACTATTTTGAAATTTTCCATATGACAATTAATAATCATTTTCAGTCGTATATCCCCCGAAAATAATAGACTATTGCACTGTATCAATAATGAAGTGGTTTTTATATTCATTTAACTTCTCTTGGACCACGCTTTCTAGTTTTTTTGATGTCTAATATATATATATATATATTTTTTTTTTCGCTCAGAAATTCAGCCTCTCCAGCTGCCCCCCATCAGACCAAAAGAGCAGAAATTTGTTATCTAGAGTTATTCTTAAACTAGAACAAAACTACAATTTGAATCAATTCAGTCAAGATATTGGTATCTTGAAACTTTGGGCAAAGGAGTGCTCAAAGTGGAAATTCAGCATGGAGCTAAAAAACCGGTTATTGGAGGATTTTTGCTGCCCAAAATTGAGTTTTCTAGTTAATAATTCGTACATTGATTGAGATTATGTTTAGAAAGTACTTTTTGGTGGTATTAACTTTTTCTCTGACCGCCATGACATTTTTCGAGAATTTTGTGGTTTTGTGCACCCCCATCCCCATAGATTTTTCTGATTGAGTCAGAGGGTTGAAATTTTGTAAGTGTGGATTTGGATGTTAGAAATTGCCCATGTGGAGATTCAATTGACTTATTTAATCGTCGCAATTTCTATATTAAAATTTCAAGCTTTTTTTGAGGATCCCGAGAATTGCGCATCACTTCAGTCACTTTTAATTCAGTTAGTAAGCTGAAAATTTGTACTTTGATTCGGTTGATGCTGGGGAAGTAGTTTGGGGGTTTGAAGTGTTTTGTTTTATCGTCGAAATTTAAATGTAGAAATTTCATGGTGTTTCACGTTGTTTCAAGCATAGTTCATGTTTTCATCCCGACCAAATTGATTTAGGGGTTCAAGAATTTGTATGTGAAAGAGAACAAGAATAAGAGAAAAATACGATACTAATAACGGAGCTCTGCTGTTCAATTTTTTTGATTTCCATTCGAGAACCAAACAGGAACATGTATCTTGATCGTAATACGTATCCCTGTTCAATGATTTTTATTTCGGAACATAATATTTATTTATGTACCAAGTGCGTTATAAAGATCCTAACGCCCGGAGGGTAACATTCGGCCCGAGGGATAAATGTTGCCCGATAGGCGTTAGAATCTAGTAACGCACGTGGTTCATACAAGATTTTATTTTTCACGAAAAAATTATTTTATTATAATGAAAAATCGATTTTAAAATCGGTTCATTGCTCCTATACTTTCCATTTTCCTTCTCATAGTAGGCATGTCGAATAATTCATTGACGGAGAAATCCAGAGTCGTATACGAAAAGGATTATAAAATATTCAATCAATTGAAGTTGCTTCATTTCTCCTCGTATAATGAAAGGGCGTCATGATCCATAATAACCGCTCATAACGCCTTAGGGCATAATGAGTGCATTTATAGCAACCGTATCTTAGGTAAAATCAACAAATAATGTACAAGTGAAAAATAAAGAATTTTTGTAGCATATGTTCATTTTCTACTCTGATGAAATAGATATAATTGGTGATATCGCAAAATCAATTGCTGAATCCGGCCCTTCGGTCCGCCGAACGTCCGGCACTCGGCGGAAAAATTCCGAACGGGCCATTATCATTTGTTGGCAGCGACTATTTCGCCGTCAAAGATGGCCGCGCCGATGCAAAAACCCATCTTTCTCGCTGCCATTCTTATCCCGCTCGTCGGGAGACAAGTTCGCATCGAGGGAAAATCACGGCCGCCTCGCGAAATTAGCATCGATCCTCTCTACGGTCGTTTTTTCCGCTGTCCGCCAGTTGAATACTAATCGACGTCCGACGGTCGTATAAGCGATGATTCCAAATTTGTACGACGGACATTTGTCGTTCATCGTGACAAAAAAGAGGATTAAGCGTCGACAAATCATAAAGGCGAACGGTCGGGTGCCTAGGACGCGAAGACGAGCGGAATACAAAGAGGTCGTAATGACCGTTGTTGAGAATCTACATGCAAGCTTTTTTTTATGTCCACTTTGCTGCAAACACAAAACCGACAAAAAATATTCTTTTATATATCTGGTTGTTACATAATTCTAAACGATGGAAAAAGCATTTAACTGATCTAGGTATATATATATATATATATATATATATATATTTATATATATATATATATATATATATATATATATATATATATATATAATATATATATATATATATATATATATATATATATATATATATATATATATATATATATATATATATATATATATATATATATGAAAAACTTGGTTCTCGGAATGAACCGCGTAAAAGATTTGAAAGATATCGACGTTTCGGCTCTATATAATTCAGATACGTGGCCTCAATCTGTCTACTCCATGAATCGGAAACAGTTCGTGGAGTAGGCAGATTGAGGCCACGTATCTGAATTATTTTTTCCCTTCTAATTCTCCTGAAGATGGCTTCGCAAAACGAACCGAAACGTCGAAATCTTTCAAATCTTTTACTTAGTTCATTCCGAGAACCGAGTTTTTCAAATACTTCCGACCGCGGAAATCTTTCTGAACATATATATATATATATATATATATATATATATATATATATATATATATATATATATGTATCTATATATATATATATATATATATATATACATATATAGTGCGTTCATAAAATGTGAAAACTATTCATTAACTTAGGATTTAATAATTTTCACAAGCTCGGACAGGTCGACTTTGTGTTTTCACCGTTTTTTCATGAAGAGTTGAAAGCCCATATTTTTCTGAATTCAACGATATCACATATTATGTCATATGTAACACTTCATGCAACAGTATTATTAAGTACATATAAATCGATAGCTACACAACATTTCAATTTAATAATGTCAAATGCCATGGTAACTAAAAACTACTTGTCTTTTTAGATTTTCCTGAGTACCTTTAGATCTTTCCGTAGACTACTCGAAGTGTGAAATATACTCGTATTAGTTAATGAGAAATGTCAGGTTTTCATTGCAAAATAAATAATGAAATACCTACCTAAATGTTAAGAAATATGAACTCAGATATGAACTAAAATATTTTTACTCAGTATAAGGTAACTTGAAGTGTTACAAAGGACGTATGTGATATGGTTCAACTCTTTCAATTTCTGATATCAAAAAATACAAATCGATTACGTCATATCTTGTAAAGTAGTGTTGGGGGAAAACCAATTTTTTGAAATTGTTGGAATTTCAAAACTGAATTACAAATTCACCTGTCCGAGTTTTATTTCCGAAAATGATTTAGTTGTAAGATAATGGAGTATATCCACATTTTATGAACGCACTGTATATATATATATATATATATATATATATATATATATATATATATATAAATATAAAAATATATATATATATATATATATATATATATATATATATATATATATATAATTTGAAATATATCTGGGACAATTATTTGAAAATGTTTATTATTAAAATACGACAAGATTGTAATTTATTCTTAAAAATTATTATCAATTCTCTACTTAAAAACCGTAATATAAAGTGAATAACCAATTCTAACTTCAATATGACATTCCCAGATATATTTCTTTACTCAAATGAAGAAACGATCCCCTTTCAAAACACATACCAATACGCATATACGAATACTGCTGACCTTGGTAGTATCATTTTTAGGCCTAGATTTCATTCGCTAAGGGTTTGAAGTGTATCGTGCCATAAGGAACTTGTTAAAAAAACAGAAATTTTCATTTATCTGCATATCTTGCCAATCGTATACGAATTCCCCAACCCCGCTGCTATTATATTGTTAAGGTTCAAACAGAAGCTACAACCGGATGCTCATCGTTACGCATTCGGCCGTCTCATTGTTCGACATGAAAATTCAACCGATGGCGACGCTTTCAACCAAAAAGGTATCGGCGAAAAGGGAAGCGCGGTATTAGCGAAGTCCGTAAAAGAGTCAACTATTAAAAATAAACGGCAAACCGGGGTCGTCACGAGGAGACGGGAACTAATTGGTGAAACGACGTCAAACGGACGGTTGGAAGTCAAACTTCAAAGACGGATTGAACCCGGACGCACAAAGGCAGAATGGCGTATACTGCGACCCATCGTCGTACGTGAAAATATCCTCGGAAATTCATTCGTTCCCCACGATAACATTTCAAGATTGCAATTCGTGAGATGTGAACTATTTTCTGTCTTATTTCCCCCAAAAATAATAGATAGTCAGCGGTGGGCAGTGGAAATGGTTTTTAAATCCTAAATTTTTTTTTTGGTTTGCCAAAAATTTTATACATTTGTTTTTGTAGTTAAAAAAGAAGTTTCAGTTTTATAAAAGAATAAATTTGATAAGACTTAGTTATTGTTCAATTAAACAATTTTATGAATAATTTTAAATTTTATTTTATTAACACTTCTTTCTAGATAGATCAGAAAAAATTATCCCTAAAAAGGCAAAAATATATCATTTTAAGTAGCAAGAATTTCCTTGATTTTTGAAAGGTGTGTAGATCTAACAATCCAATGCAAGATTCCCCCTCCTGACACTTGCGAAGATTTAAAAAAGTCTTGAAACTTTTTTGCTAGTGATTTTTTAAAAATTTTCCAGGGGAGGACACCGCTCTACTGGGGGGTATGGAATACCCCCTCCGGTAAAGTCATCCTATATTAATGTGTCCCGGTTTCACTCACCAAAAATATGGCAAGCCTACATATAGGTAGTTATATATTTATATATATATATATATATATATATATATATATATATATATATATATATATATATAATATATATAAATATATATATATATATATATATATATATATATATATATATATACATATATATATATATATATATATATATATATATATATATATATATATATATACTTATATATATATATATATATATATATATATATATATATATATATATATATATATATATATATATATTCGGTATATTTTGGGATCTCCACGGGTAGTGTTTTTACAGGTATTCAAGCTTTCAGTAAATTGAATTGGGGATTAAGAATTTAGAGGTTATGAACTTGGGAGCCTAAGAATTTGAAATGAAAACAAATACATCTTTGGCCACGCATAATTTCATTTAATTGGCCATTCACACCATGGTTGAAAATCTATTAAGTTTCAACTACAGGCGAAAAGGAAATTTTATTGTCTAAAATAGTCAACATTACTTCCTTCTATACTGATTTCTTATTCCAGGAGCTGTGCTTTCTCCACCTTCGATTTCTAAGTCGCGATATATAATAACTATTTCAAAGTCAAGATCAGAATTCAAACAAATTGCAACAACAATCTATGGTTCTTTGGTGTGAGTGAGTTTCCACGCGAACGCCCTCAACTTCTATGAATGCAAATCGTTCTATATTCTCATCTGTTCTTTGTCGATTAAATCAGACTCAGAGTTGCAATTTATTACGCATAAAAATTGTTTGTATAGAATAGAAAAACTCTCAAGTGTGAAGGAGTAAAAATAATTGAAAATGTCTGACAATGTATATACATATTTTTCTTCATATGTTTCTATAATCTAATGGAACATAATTTCGATTGGTTACACCGAATGATAGAAAAATTTATTTATTCAATCTCTGTATCGGTCAAATCGAGCTACTTAGCCGAGTGTTTACCTTGCATTCAGGAGGTTCTGGGTTCAAAGCCTGGGATCGACTGATCAACCGTGAGTTTTTCTCATAGGTTTCCTCTTGTCGTAGTTAAGTCACTGCTTGCAAACTTATAAAGGCGAATGTGGTGGACCAGTATTCATCCGCTGAATCCCTCCACATCATCTTACCAAATTATTCGGTCTCGCCCATCCTTTAAGCGAGCTAGTTAGTCGAGTACTTAGGTACGCTGGCTAGTATTTGGGAGGTTCCGAGTTCGAAACCCGGGGTCGACTGGTCAGCCTTTTTTCATAGGTTTCCTCATGACGTAAAGTAAGTCACCCTACCTCCACTTACATACAAGTGTATCCTGTGTTCTGGCTGAAGGAGTTAATCCCCCAAAACTCCCTCACACATACTCATACACTTGAATATTCAATTGTTACCTATGATCTGGCTGAAAGATTTCCTTCCTTGAAGAGATTAAATAAACATGAGGTATTTCCTTTCCTTTCAGTAGTCAAAAAATAATATAGCGGTATGAAGGCAGACGTTTTCATGTATATAGAGTTGAATCGAAAAGGCTAATTGATAATTCTTATAATATTATATTGCCTATGTGACCAGAAAAATAAGATTTTGAAATAACAAAACGTTCCCTATTTAAATCGAAATATTTCGAAATTTTATATCTCATTTTTATTACATCTTATACTTTGTTCTTTTTACACGTCTCTTATTTCGATTTTTCTTTTCAGGTTTGGTTTCAAAATGCACGAGCAAAATGGCGCCGCATGATGCTCAAGCAAGAAGGAAAATCAGGAGACAAATGTTCCGGTGGCGATAATCTGAGCGACATGGATCTATATCCCCACGGTCCCGGTTCGATGGGCAGCAGCATCCAGAGCTTGACGCCCCATAGTCCCTCCTTTATTCTACCCCCTGGCAGCCCGTCGTCTCTTGACTGTTCGTGAAAAATAACCGGACTTGTGAAAAGTGGGCTATTTATATGACGAACTAATCGGGGGTGATTTTGTGCGATGCAAATTTTTCATGGGGGTCAGGGGTAAAATCAAAGAGTGATAGGTCTATGGTTCTTTGAAAATTTTCTTACACATTTCCTCAAAATATTGAATTAAATTAGCGTGTTTTGAACATAGACGTAGTGAATCATAAAATGGTCCAAGATGTAACATTTCAATAATTTATTGTCTATTATTTTTAATAGTGATTTTTAAATTTTGACAATAAAATATTAAGGTTATTATCTAGAGTTAAATCATGAAACTTGACCTTTCAGTAGCGGAACATCCATGTGTTTACTTCTTTGTTACTTGTGTAAGAAAGTTTCAATGTTCTCATTGATAAACTTCCAAGAAAATATTGTTTTTCACATATCCTCTCATTGAAAATCTACAAATGTTAGCATTATTCATAATGAATAATTCAATTATATTAAATTAAACAATTTTATATTGTCCTTATGAAAAAAAATTATTTTGACGGAATACCAAACGAAATTTGTCGACTAACGGTCGTTTTTCAGAAAACCTCAATTTATTTTTTATCACTTAGTGAGAAGTTCCTAAAAAGTATAAATTTTTATTTTTATTGAGTTGTATCGTTTAGGCAGGATAATCATGAAAACTACCTTCAATTGCACTGATTTTCATAGTACTGAGTATCAAGGCATGACATTACATTTTCCCAAATTTTTCATTCAGATACTGCTCTTAAAATATCTCGAGTGAAAATAAATTTGGTAATCATTTTAAAATAAGTCGGAATTGTTATAAATCATATGTAGAATCAGAGAGGAACGTAATGTGTCATTGAAAATAATGTATATACGTGAAATTAATTTTTTTTATTCAATAAAAACTTTTGGAAAAATTATAGAACTATTAATTAATCAGTTTCGAATAATATTCAGTATTTAGTACGATATGACATTGAGGAATTTTTCTTCTTGCTTCGGAATCTGTCTAAATTTGTTCAAAAAAAAATAGTTTCAGTTTAGCAGTCTAAATAAATACTCAAAAAACAATAATGTATAACTATTAATGACATAACTGCAGACAATAATTTTGAATTTTACAATATAATAAAACAATTATTTTTAATGGTAGAGGTTTTTCTGTAATTTCATCTAAGATGTTATATCAGCTAAAATCATCATCATTTTGAAGTTACTTCAATTCTCGTAAACATGCCAAAAAAATTTTTGTGAGTTATTTTACCACATGCTACCACTATTTTTGTTGATGAATATATTCTTCTAAAGAGATAGGTTTCATTTTATAAGTAGTAACACTCTTTAAATGATCGTTCGAGAAATAATCCAATAGTGTTAAATCTGGCGATCATGGGGGCCATTCGATAAAATATTTCAACTAAAAACAAAAGATTTTCGTGCTAATGAATATTCTTGAAAGGGGTTGCAGCCCTGTTTAGGGGAGAAATCGACTTGTCTCAAAGTTTTCGAAAATAATGTCTCACATAAAATTGATCCAGTTGGAATGTTGAATGCTCTACCCGGTATACTGGCTTTTCAAGAAGAATCAGATATTTTTGAAATTACTCAAGAGGTAGTTTGTAAGCTTTGATTCGTATAATTCATCCATATTTCATATAATGTAGAATTATTCACAAGGTTAACCAGTGAAGGATTTCTACAGTCTTGTAACAACATCCGCTGAAAATTTGTTTTCGAACTTCAAAATTCATAAAAAAACACTAAAATATGTCTTATTAATTAATATATGAAAATTATCCTCTCGTTTAATTACCCCAGATCAGAATATATCACGCCCGGTGCACTTGGAGGTATTTTAAGAAATTCATTTAAGTTTCCTGGAAAACGAATGACAAACACTGAATGATATTCGAACACGTCACGTGCGCACGTGCCGAAAACATTCTTTATCGGAAAAATGCATATTAAAATAGATAACTCTTTTCTACATTCCTAAAGTCAAGAAGGTCGAATAATTTTCATAAATATGCATAATATTGATGTGAAATTGATGCAAATTGTTCCTACGAAGTATAATGTAATAATAGAATGATAATATATAAGATATATTGTTTATTGTAAATAAGGAAAATCCTGAAAAATATTTATTTAAACGAGGCACCTGACTTAAAATTAAGGAAATAAGTAGCTACTGATTTATCAAGGGAACGTATCATTAGTGGATATTGGATGTTTTATATTTAACGAAGTTTAATTAATTCTCTCTCGTTTATTTTTTTTCCAGAATGAAGATTTCTTATATGCACTAGTGATAAATACTCTCGAAGTATGTATGAGATCAAAATGTAAGGTAGTTCTTAAACAATGGAAGGGTAACAATAATTGTCTTCCCATCTTGCCAAAAAAACATGAAAACATTAGAAGGGAAAAATGATTGAAATATATTGACAAAGGCTGTATGTATTTAGTTATATAGTTTCACAGGCTTTGTGAATATTATCAACTTGTATTCATATGTTTGTATAACAATGTTAAAATTAAAGTGCTACCTCGTGGTATATGTGTAAATAGAAGGTGGTAGCATATTCCTATTATCAATAAATAATTTGAAATTATGTCTCTAGTTTATTATATTCAGTGAAACTCCCAGGAGAGATGGAGGCGTATAATGCTTCTCAGGTATCCTGAAATCATTTCAATAACAAGAAAAACGGTGTCATGGGACACCAGGTAGGAATGAAGTTCCTTCGGATAATATATAGGCCAGGAAATGAAGCCCAAAAAAAGGTAAAACCTCGCAATTCTTTGATCTTGCATGGATTGACTTGAAATTTTAACAGAAGGTAGGTGATAGCCCAAGGATCAAAATCTATATCGAACCGAAAAGCGCTGAAAGGTTTTTAGGGGTGAAAACTACCCCTAATTGTCAAAAATTATAAAATAACGTTTTAAACCTGAATATGGGTAAGATTAGGTTTGGATTAGTTAAATAATGATTGTTTAGTGATTTGGAATACAATTTCATCATAATTCAACCCTTAAAAAGCGACCCTTGTAAGAGTTTAATATAAAAAGAATTACTAATCCAAAAAAAATGATTTCGCTTTAGAAAGATTTGCATAAAAATTTGGGATTAGGCTCAACTCACCCTCTGCTTTATAGTTTGTGTAATGTCGACGAACCCTGATTGTTTCTTAGGGGTGAAAAATACCCCTAATTCTCAAAAATTATAAAATAACATTATAAATCTTAAGAAGGGAAAAATTTGGTTTGGATTAGTTAAATAATGATTTTCTTATACTCGCACAAAATTACAATTTTTCACTCGGGTGAATTGCGACACTCGCTTGCAGCTCGTGTCGAAAACTTCTATTGGAATTTTTCGGAAAAAAAAATCGATTGGTTTTTTCAACGTATTTCCTTCATTTTTAACGATAGAGTGTTTTTTCAAAACGATTTTGTAGGGTTTTTCAAGAGCTACAAGGATCTGTAAATTAAATCTCCTCAGATATCTTGGTTTTTAAATGGGGTGAGTTGAAAGGGTTCAAAAGGGGAGGTTCTCGTGCATAAATAGACGTTTTAAATGCCTATATCTCGACAAATATTCACTGTACAAAAAATCTGCGTAAAGGAAAATCTTAGTCATGAAAAGAGCTACAATTTAGTACTCCTTCATTTTTTTCATATATTAAGTATTTTCGGAGATATTTTCAACAAAAGGGTGAAAAATATAAAATTGTGAAAAATTGTTTTTCACTTTAAGCTCTAATTTTTCAGAAATTAAGCATTTCGAATTGGTCAAACTTCTTTGACATATTAACAATACATATATAAAGAGAATTTCACAAGGGTGAAGATCAATTTGAATTAGGGGGGTAGTTAGGGGGTTATTTTCATCAATTTTTTCGCATACAAAATTAGGTACTGACCTTATTTTCATTATAACTCACTCAATTTTTGTGCCAGAGACTTGTTTTTTTTTAAATAAAGGTCTGATTATGACCTTCAAAAAAGATTCTATAAATTTTCTTCGAAAAATGCAGCATTTTCCCGGAAAAAGCCTTTGAATCTATCAAATTTCGCATTTGAAAAATGAAGCTACTTATTGATAGGTCCTATTTCGGTTCCTATTGGTCGTAGAAAAATTATAAAAAAAGAATTTAATTTGTCTTTTTAAAGGCTACAATTTTGGTCTCCACAGTTTTTTTGATAAAATGCATAATTTTCGGGTTATTCGCGAAAACCCGCTTAAAAACGTCGATTTTTTCGTCTAAAAATGGTTACCTTCAATCGCGAATAACTTGAAAAATATTAGTTTTACAGAAAAAAATGTATAGAATACTTTGTGCTTAGAATCACTTTTCCAATCGATTCCTGTGGTTTAAATGTAACAAAAATTTTCACCCCCGAGATAGGGTGGCACCACCCCCAAGGCTTTGACGCCCTTCGGTTCGATATAGATTTTGATCCTTGGGCTATTCCCTACCTTCTGTCAAAATTTCAAGTAAATCCATGCCAGATCAAAGAATTGCCAGGTGAAATGCTTCATTTCCTGGCCTAATAGAAGGACCACAAATTGCGAAAACGAAACATGTGCGTGTCGGGGCGCACGACAGAAGTGATAACTCATACTAATCCAAGTTGAAATAATTAATATTAAAATGTGGGGCTGAGAGCTCGTACGAGATTATAAATAAAAAAATGAAAAAAGCCAGGAGTCACCTCTGGGATTCGAACCCAGAAATACGGCACACCAGTGTTCAGTACTTAGACCACTCGGTCTTCAACGCAATGTAAGGAATTGACGGAAGAGTGTATATAACGAGAGGATAACGTATCGCCACGCTATATAATTGAATATAAACTTACAATACGTAGTCATTATTTTATGAAACAAATTTGTCTTTATCTTTTCATTATGCCATATCTGATTCCTGTCGTAATCTGTTCTTTCAGGCATATAACTTATACAAAATTATTTCGATGTTTCACATCTGACGTTTTAAAGTTGCTTGTACATGAATTCATGAGTACATATTCTGCATTGACGATTGACGTGGCGGAGTGGGATCAGAAAGGAGAGGGATGAGAGAACGGAAAGAAAGAGAAAGTTGTACAATATTCGCTTGTTTTAACTAAAAGCGTGACTTTCGTCAGTCTTTGTCCGTCAATCTATTTCTGTCACACTTTAAGTCTCTCATATTTTTCAGTTTGGTCCCGCATCCCCTCCAAGCCTGCCGTAAGGAACTTTGTTCCAAAAAAAATGTGTAATTTTTCCGCGAATATGATAAGCGGATCAAAAGTTTTATCACTTTCCGGTTTAATACTGTTTTCTAGTTATATCAACGAGCAGGTTTTCATCAAAATTTCAATAGATTGGGATCTACATGCAAAAACTCCTCTGCAAATTTCGGATTCAACTTGATATTTTAATTTTCTATAAACTCTGAAGGAAATTTGCAAGGATGTATAAGAATCTCCACTGGCAAGAAATCTCAAAGGAATCGCATGTAATTTTGAACTTTTTATTTTGCACTAAAATAGAAGAAAAACGTGTCATTACTTCGCACGTACCTTGGCAGATTTGGGCTGTCTCACTTTAATGTACCGACAAAGATCGCATCAGGCTGCCTCAGCCAGTCTCTGCCTCAGGTGCATATCTGGCATTATCAGCATACTTTGTGTGACGAGTGAAATGTGCACTTGGTGGAATAATGAAGGCAGTAGCTGTAGAACACCTGCCGTGAGTAATAATATATGTGAAAGAGACATTTTTTTTTTTTTTTCGAGCTTTATTTATTGAAATTTACAATCTACTTTTATAAAGTATTGAGTAAATGTTATAAATGTATAGATTATTAATTTGATATCAAATCAAGTCGTTTGGCCAGGTCCGTTGTAGCCTTCGTAAATTGAATGGATTTTCTGTCAGTTGATCGATCAGTGGGTTGGCATGTCCTCCTAGCTTCTGGTGGTATTTTCGTGAGAATTTTTCTACTTCAGTGGTGACATATGTGATTTTTAAATCATCATGGATGGTGAGGTTGGAAACGTACCAAGGCGCATTTACCAATGAACGTAATATTTTGGACTGAAGTCTTTGGATAATTTGAATATTCGATGCTTTAGCACAACCCCAGAATTGGATGCCGTATGTCCATATTGGTTTTATGATTGCCTTGTAAATAAGTATCTTATTTTGAAGATTGAGTTTGGATTTCTTGCCTATGAGCCAATACATTTGTCTGATCTTCAGATTTATTTGGTTTTTCTTAGCTAGAATATGTTGTCTCCAATTGAGGCGCTGGTCTAAATGTATGCCGAGGTACTTTGCTTTGGTATCAACTGGTATTTCCTTTTCGAATATTTTGACAGGAGGGCATGTGGTTTTTCTTGTTGTAAAGGTCACTTGTACTGATTTACTGTCATTAATGTTGAGTCTCCATTTTCGGTGCCACTGTCCAAGATCATTTAAATGTTGTTGCAGATTTTCAGAGGCTGTTTCGGCGTTTTCGTGAGATGCAAGTAAGGCTATATCGTCTGCAAAAGAGGCTATTGTGGTGTTCCTATTTTCTGGTATGTCTGAAGTATATATGATATATAGAAGTGGTCCCAAAATGCTTCCCTGAGGGACTCCGGATTCGACTTTACAAGGGGTGGATATTGCTTCTCCGTATTTCACAGCAAAATGACGGTCTGCTAAGTATGATTTCAGAATCATGTAATATGGTTGTGGGAGGAGTTGCTTAAGTTTGTAAAGCAGTCCGTTATGCCACACCTTGTCGAATGCTTGGGACGAGTCCAGAAATACTGCTGAGCAAAATTTTTTCTCTTCGAGACTTGCTGAGATGGTGTTCACTATGCGGTGGATTTGATGTACTGTCGAGTGTTTCTCTCGAAAACCTAGTTGATGGTTCGGTACTAATTGGTGCATGTCCATGTCAAAGACATAAGACAGAAACTTTCTTACCATGTTCACCGAGCTAGATAAATAAATCCTTATGCTCGCCTACTTGAATTTGTTAAATCTTAGACTCAAACCTTAGGGTCAACTGTTTTGCCATGCGTCTTTCTAAGAGCGTAGGTAAATCACCACTTGCAAACTCACAAAAGCTTTGGCTATTATTCTTCCTGTAATCTCCACCTCATCTCCTCCCTTCTATAGTATCACCCAATCTCAACCATCCCTAATGCACTCATACATACAAGTATATCCCATGATCCTCCTGGCCGTTCCTTTTCTTCCGATATCTGAATGGAGGAAACTGGTTAATGAATGGTTGTTCGTTAGGCCCAACTGTCCTCTTTTAATAGTCAAGTAGCTGCAAGAAGTGCATACGTGGGGGGTTCTAAACATGAGAGCAGTATTCTAATGGTGATCAAACTTGAGCCTTATAAAGCAGCAATAACTGATTTTACATAATCTATAATAAATATATTTAGCACGATAAAGATAACTGAACTTTTCTCCTTCTTCTTGGGAATCTGGATGCCTATGTCGTCGTGGTATTGAAAGCAACCAAACTACCAGATCCTCAGTTGAAATGATTTTTAATAGATTTCCAGACTACCATTGTCTATAACATTCACCTAGGCATAAAGTTGTTTCTGAAACATGAAAATTTGAAATAAGTAGGTAAATTAATATAATGAAAATGGAATA
The DNA here is from genome assembly GCA_030704885.1 of Cynegetis impunctata. NCBI lineage: Eukaryota > Metazoa > Arthropoda > Insecta > Coleoptera > Coccinellidae > Cynegetis > Cynegetis impunctata. The sequence continues at coordinate 734,605 of JARQZK010002895.1, read as the reverse complement.
TGTAAGTATCTCAAAACATAAAGTGAGACCAGTGAATAAATATATGAGAAGTTGAAAAATGAGTTCTGAAAAAATTAATTTCAAGTTTAGTGAAAATAATAAAATTGGAATGGAAATTGCCCGTTCCTGAGAGAATAAATTGAGATGAGGGAATAAATGATGTATTTAAAAACTTTAGGATTGAAAACATGGCTGAAAAAATAAATTCAAATTAGTAGATAAATGAATTGAAATGAAAATTGTCCATTTCAGAAAGAATAAATTTGTTAATAAACCACAGTTTTAAATAATAATGATCGAATTGAAAATATGGCTGCAAAAAAATTCTAATTAATAAATAAATAAATTGAAATGGAAGTTACACATATCTAACAAATTTATAAAAAGTAGATAAATGACTAGTTAGAACAATCTAATAAAATTTAATATACACGACGTTTCGTAGGTATATATCAATAGAATATCTCTAATCGCTTTCAAGTAAATACTTGTGGCGGTGAGATAGATATTCCTGAAAGGATACTAAAGAATATGCTTCAAGTATGCTAGAAATTTGGAAATTCCTCTTTTAGAAGTATTTCTATGTATGAAAATATTCCAGAAAGTTTTCATACAAATTTCGAAATTTATAAAAATAATAAATTAATATTCAAAAAATAACTAAATTACTAAATCATGAATGAGGAATTGATACGAATAAAAATTCGAAAAATCTTTTCAATCAACCTAGTGTCAAAATAAAATGCTCAAAGTAAATAAGGGTATTTTGTTAGTAAACAAAATAGACAAAAAACCTGTGTACGAAAAAAGTTCAGTTTATTAAGAATTCATTATGAATAATCAAATATCATTCTAACTGGCATGAAATTTGTTATCAGATCAGATGAACATAAAAAATATTGTTTATAGCAAGAAACGCGTATATAGCTGATACCTGTATTCTGATAAATCATCTTCCGTAAATTCCATTACTATCTATTAACAATACACGTTTTCAAACTTTTCCTGTGATCAAGTGAGTTTTGAATAAACAGGACTTCATAACTTATATGTTGAAAAACATAATTTAATTTGAGCAGAATACGTGTTTCGCTCAGTTGAAACTTTTTTTTGGCATATTTAAAGTTCATATAGAGAAGGAGTGCCAAAAGCTAAAATTTATATATAATAAAAATAATCGGCCAAATGGCGAGAGAGGAGCGTCACAAGTTTGACGCTTTTCCGTTGCTGTCGAAAAGTACACAAGGCGGGGACGAACGAAATTCTCGTAAAAAACGACAGCGAAACATAACATTTTGGCAGTGAAGGCCAATTCTCGATCGCACAGGCGTTATTTTTTCGAAATAAAGTTCGTTTTCAATAATATATTCAATTTTTTTTTTTGTTAATCATGTTGAATTATCACGTAGTAACGACGGATTCCATCAACTATTTAATATATTCAATGATTATAAGTTATTCTTTTTGAAAAAAGGACCTCAATAAAGCTCTTGCATCGTAGCTAAATTTTAAACTAAGTTTAATGATAAACCGAGTTCAATTTGACATTTTCGCTCGTCAAATAACAAATTAAACTCGGTTATCTTTAAACTTAGTTTTAAAATGAAGGACACCCTACTGCGTAGCACTAGGAATGATAAAACCCCTCGGCGCATGTGCATGTCGTCAATATTTTTTGAATGTACCTATTATATAAATTAAATAACAATGAAAGTCGATTTTACGAATGAAATGAAGGAAAATTGCAATAAATGTATTAATAGGTCGATATTACGAATAAAATCCGTGAAAATTTAGCAAAAAAATTCATTGTTTGACTGTCGAATTTGAATATCCTATCCCGGCTCATTTTGCTGCAAATTATGAATCAAATTGATAAGATATCTCTATGGATGGGAAGCAGACACAGACGCAGAATCAAGCTTAAGCTATCAACGTCGCTTGGTTACCGTGGCACACAGAGCACTTCGACGCATGTTTTGTAGGACTTCGTACATATCGACCTTGGCGCATGCGCATGTCGTAATGCCTATCTAAAAACGCTATAATGTTTTATTCTTCGTTGGGAAAAGATTGGGAACAAAACTTCTCTGATGAAATCATAT
>JARQZK010002895.1:715000-725000 GCA_030704885.1 Cynegetis impunctata | reverse complement strand
ATAAATATATATATATATATATATATATATATATATATATATATATATATATATATATATATATATATATACATATATATAGTTGAGGAAAAAGTGCGTAGCTCGCAAACCGTTCAAAAGTAGGCAACCAAATTTGTAGAGCAGTTAACTAGCAATCCTGATATTTCATCCATGGTTCCATTCTGCATCATATGGGCGCAGGAGATATTCAAATGTCGCTTTCAAAAATTGACTAAAATTTTTAAAAATTTTTCAAATTAGCATAGCAATCTATTGAAAGTTATTATATACTTAGACATGCTGATATTTAAGGGGGTGATTCTTTGACTCATTTTGAGAAAAAAACTACCTATGAAAGTATGTCCTGAAAGTCTTAACTTTTGAGGTACAGGGTGATGAAATTTGAAAAAAGATCAGTTTTTTAATAATAACTGAGATAGTATTGTAGACAGCTTCATAAAATTTGGTACATGTCTTCTATGCATCAAGGTGAATTTTGTGATTTACGAAAATTTCCAACTTCTCTACTAGTGGCGTTCCTACGAGTTTTGCAATTTTTGTAGGAAAAAATACTACGCCACTACTTTCTCTTAAGATTAAAATAAATTTAGAGATTTATTTTTGAGCAAATTTGATATCAGGGATTGTCTTTGTCCGACGCATGGTTTTCGCTTAAAAAAATAAAAATTGTTTTACTTCAGGATCAATTCCTCTAAAATCTGGTGCAATGTGGAAACGTTTGTGCATCAACTGAAACTAAATTAAGAGATCAGATTTTTTCTAAATGTACAAAAAATTTACCGAATATCATTAGAGTTGTCTTCAATATAATGTCAGTTATAACTGAAAAAATTATTTCTTTTCAAAATTGTATCACCCTGTATCTCAAAAGTTAAGACTTTTAGGACAGATGTTCATAGGTAGTTTTTTCTTAAAATGAGTCGAAGAATGACCCCCTTAAATATTAGCATGTCTTTATATATAAAATATAACGTGTTTTGAGTACTAACAAATCATTACTAGCTAATGATATAGATGAGATTGGTGATACCTGAAAATAAATTTGAATTGAATTTCAACATTTATGGAAAATCAACCTTCACAGATACTTTAATTCACAGCGACAGTAACCAACACATTAAACTAAAACTCAGTGCTTTTCTTTCGTTCATACATAGGTTGTTCACTTTTCCATTATAGGAAACAAATTTTCAATCTGAAGTTAATACAATAGGCATGACGAAAGATTTTGAAATACTCTTCCTTAATGTGGGTACACATTTACCATTCACAAAAAAAACCTTAATTTCGGTAATCAACTTAAGTTTAACGAAGTTTAAAGCCATTCTTCTAATATTATTTCAAAAGCGCGCGAAAACAGCTCGCATGTGTCATGGCGTCAGTCTGACGTCACACTTAGGTAAACATATCATTGTGTCTATGCGTAGTGAAGAAAGTAAACAAAACATCCAATTAATTCGGGTGATAAAAATGAATTCCAAAAATTATGAGTGCTGTGCAGTACCGCAGTGTAAAAACACATCAATAAGAACACCCAACAAAGTATTCGTACATGTTCCAAACAAGAAAATAATAAGAAATAAGTAATTAAAGCTCCCACGTCTAAACCAGAATGATATATATATAATTAAATATATATATATATATATATATATATATATATATATATATATATATATATATATATATATATATATATATATATATATATATATATTCGCTCTGGGTAAATCTTGCACTTTACTCTACAAATGTTTCCTTCCCGTTTCAGCTGCACTCAACTGATTGCATCATCCCCATATGATGGTCTTTAAGACCTGAAATATCTGAAATTAATTAGAACAAATACATTAGACTTCGTGATTTATCAGATTTTAGGTGTTTCCTATTAGGACAAATACTACTATACTAGTATGTGATTATTGATTACAGAAATGTAGTTGTTTTATCGGGTCTTAACATGTTATTAACTCTGAAATAGCAACTTATAAACTGTGAGGGAGCTAACCTCAAAAATAAACAATGAAAAGTTTATTGCAAAAATAACCTATGAAAGTAAAATAAACTCGCACGAGTTCAAAACTGGTTTGATTATATATAAGTTGGATGTACCCTGGGTAAAGATAAATAAAATTTACTTACAAGGAAGTTCCTCACGTTTCTAAACTCAGACGAGCAAAATTCTTCATTTGTTGGGAGGAAATCGCCCAACATTAATACATCGATCCTGGGCAAATTTGAGCTATTTGCCTTAACAAAGCTTGGTTCCATTGTTATAGTAGAGTAGAGTCGATAAATCACACGTAAAATAATAAAAAATCAATCCAAATGCGTAATCAGTAGTATTCACAATAACAGAACACAGTGAAAAAGAGTACTGACAGCAGAGTTTATCTAAGCGAGACGTCATGCGCTGTAATTGGTGTTTCAGTCAGAATGGCCAATTGCAGTATTTTAATGTTTTATTTTATTGAAAATCTTAGGAATCTGAAATTTTTAAATGAAACTAAAGCATTGTTTTAAATTTCTTTAGTTTGAATTTTCTCCTAAAACCATTAAATTGACAGTTTTTTGATACTGTCGTCATGCCTATTCGCCAATAACGGTTACAATGAAAGTATTATCGATAAGGTCATTGGGTAAAAACGAATAAAGTATCTGTTGCATGCAATATACCCCACGCAGACTATTAATGAAGAACAAAAATACTTCCCAATAAATTATGTGCAGAATTTAAGTAGCAAAATTTGTAACAGACTATCGAAAAATAACGTTAACACAATTTGTACAAATAAAAGAAACTTGAAGTCATTCTTGGTCAATAATAAAGAAAAATCTAACATCGGAGAAAACAGTGGTGTTTACAAAATATTTTGCGACGAATGTCCTGCTTTCTATATTGGACAAACAGGAAGGAATATAAACATTCGTGTTGAAGAACATAAAAAGTCAATTTTACAAAATAAAAATACGACTGGCTTCTCTGAACATTGTATAAAATTCAATCATTTCCTGGATTTCAACAACACCCAATTGTTACATTCAGGTAACAAAGGAAAGCGCCTTGACCTTCTTGAAATTCTCTCAAGTAAGTTCCGCCCATAATAGTCAATTACCCCTTGTAAACGAACAAATTGGTTTTCAGGTATCACCTTTGCTTTTGTCTGTTTTATAAAAAAATAAAAGATGTAATACTCTCCTGTAGTCAGTCTTGATAATGAGTTCATAACAAGAAACATGTCGACTATTCGTTACTGCTAAATACAGTATCTAAATATTTTTATATGGTGAAACATAAGCCAAGTGTTTTTATTTTAAAGTTTATACTTTATTCATAATTCTATTAGTTTATCTGATCATTACATAGATAAAGATCACTACAATTTAGACACTAGAAAATAGAACAGTTACACATAGATATAGAAAAAAGAGGAACAACCTCCAAGAGATTATCAAATGTACAATAGAAACAATTCATTTATCTGCAAAAAGCAGGTAGACTTAATCTCACCCTGGAGTACAGGTTGACACTCGAAACAAATGTAGAGTGTTAGATATGATTAACAAAAATATTTTTGGAGTTACGTGAGGTCCGTTTATCACGAATAAAATTCGTTTTCAGAGGACTACCCTAAAACGAGAGCGTCAACATGGCCATCCCTTCTCATCCCGAACAGGAGCTGCTTTCCACCACTCCGGGGATTATTAGGGGTTGCAATGAGGTGAGGCAGATTAGACAGAGCGACGGTTCTCGTCAGATGTCAGTTAATTCAATAAAGCGGGCAATATGCTTCTCTTATTTCCACCGGATAATGCGCTGCCGACGTTTTTCGCTTGTTAGGCGAAACGTAGAGGATTCCCGAGGGTTTGTACCGTCAAGGGTGGCGAATATGATATATTAATTTAGTTTGTTAGGGGCATATGTACCCAGACAATTATGTTAATTGTGTGTTATTGAGCTACCCTTGTTGAACGATATCATTTTTTATCGCGTCATAATTTAGACGAGATGACTGTTTTATTGATATTATCAATCAGTTTATTATGTGATGAGTTCGAAACATTTTTTTTTCGGCTATTAAAATATTAAATGAGCTTACGATTATATGAAATCATATAATCGTAAGATTATATGAAGTAATATGAAGAGAAATTTTCTGAAAAAAATCCTGTTCCAAATAAAAGATACCTCGGTTACAAAAACTTAAGTTTTCAAAGAAATTTCACTGTATTATATTACTTTAACTTTACCTTTGGTGTCAAAATAATCTGTATTTGATGAATTTCAGTGATAAAAAATGTTGATAAATTAGTTACAAAAATAAAAATGATTGTATAATATATGAGTTCCTTTATAAGTGATTGGATATAAAAGAAAACTCTATCGCAGCGAGCTGCATTAGAAGAGCAGGTTTTCATAACGTATCCAGTTTAAAAAATATATTCATTAAATTATTATGGTTTTCCAAATTCAAAAAAAATGCGCCCTCTAATGTGTAAACAATATTTATTTCCTCCCCGGGGGATCAACCCCCAAACCAATTACATCCAAGGTATCATACGAAACTACGTAATTACAAAGTTTCAACCCTATGTCTATAAAATTGCGCCCTTTATCGTGTAAACAAGATTTATTTCCTCCTCCGGGGGGTCAACCCTCCAACCTATTCATATAAAAATAAATACCATCCAAGATATCGTACGAAACTACCTACCTACCAAGTAGGTACCCTATGGTACCAAAAAACAAGAGTTATTTCCCTGGGGGGTCAACCCTTCAACCAATTAGCATTAAAACCTATCCCATTTAATATATCATACGAAACTACCTACTCAAAAACTTTCAATCCTATTCTTCCAAAATTACGCCCGTTATCATGTAAACAAGATTTAATTCTTCCCCCAGGGGGTCAACCCCCAACCAATTCGAACCAAAACCAATCCCATTCAAGATATTTTTCGAAAATACCTACCTACAAAACTTTTGGCCCTATTACTCCAAAACTGCGACCTTTATCATGTAAAAAAGATTTATTTCTTCCCCCAGAGGGTCAACCGCCAAACCAATTCAAACCAAAACCAATCCCCTGCAAGATATCATGCGAAACTACCTATTGACAAACTTTCAACCCTATTGCTTGAAAATTGCACCCTTTATCGTGTAAACAAGATTTACTTCTTCCCCCAGGGGATCAACCCCTCAACCAATTCGAACCAAGATTTCATACGAAACTACCTATTTACGAACTTTCAACCCGATTGCCTTAAAACTGCGACCTTCATCGTGTAAACAAGATTTATTTTTCCCCCAGAGAGGTCAACCCCCAGCCAATTTGAACCAAAAACAATCCCATTCAAGATATCATACGAAACTACCTATTTACAAACTTTCACCCCTATTGCTTATTATCGTGTAAACAAATACATAGGCACATACATACGAACATATAATATATATATATATATATATATATATATATATATATATATATATATATATATATATATATATATATATATATATATATATATATATATATATATATATATATATATATATATATATATATATATATATATATATATATATATATATATATTATAAATATATATATATATATATATATATATATATATATATATATATATATATATATATATATATATATATATATATATATATATATATAAATATATATATATATATATATATATATATATAATAGTCATGAAAGGAAAAATTATCTTGGTTCTAGGTCCAACTTTCCTAATTCCACCCATTTTAATAAGCAGGTTTTCAAAGTGAAAACCAGCTAATAATATTCCTATTGAAGAAATGAACAAAATTGTTTCGATTGACGTCCATAAGAGTCCATTAGAAGAAAGAGTATACAATTTTTAATGATTTTCGAAGAAAACAAAAACATCAAATAAATTGCTAATATGTCCCTTGTGGGTATCAATAATAATAAAATATACTCCGATTGATAGGCCTTCACTAGACATTTCTAATGATGTGCTACAATTGTTGGTACGACTTCCAAATTATCCATTTTTCTGCGTTGCGCGTAATTTTCCCTATGTTGGGCTGCCCAGTCTTGATCTTATTCTCTGAAAATAATTGCGATATCGGTCTTGGCATGGGACTCGATGTTTCAAAATCAAGACAAGACTGGTCAAGTCTTGATCTTTGTCTCGATAGTTTTGGTCTTGTTCTTGAAAAAATTATATAGCTAATTTTCAAAATTCACATAACATATACCACAAAAGGAACCTACAATAGATATTTTTTATAAATCAATAAATGTTTATTTTAATTTGGCATAAAAAAAATCAATTTGAACCATAAAAAAAGGTCAACTAACTGGAAATTTTGAAAATTAAATTATATTATTATTAAAGATTCCCTGGTTTTAATAACTAATTTGCATCAAATAGGATTAGTGAATACAGCAGTTCTTAGGTCTATTTCTTTGAAACAATTCTCCAAAAATTTTACTAAAGCAAGAAAATGATAATATAAGTAACCAGGATTGAATTCCGTTAGTTGCGCCTTATTTTTTCACTACAAAATAATTTTTGTTATTTTGAATTATTTCATTTCTGATTCCTAAGCAGAATAATAATGTTTTGGATTTGTCTCATTCAAGTTATTATATAAAAGATTCTATAGGTCTATTTTATATTTAAAAACAAGCATGAAATTGAATGAGCTTGTTTGAAAAAATCACACGATTGTAATCTCAGGAGATTAGAAAATATAGTTTTTTGTTTTTGGTATTTACCCAAATTTTGATACTTTCGTTCAGAAAACAATTCCAGGTACCAAATTTCAGCCCATTCGACTCGAAGGAAGCTGCTGGAGATGCCAATATGTACCGGAATAAAAGAAATATATACATACATATAATATATATATATATATATATATATATATATATATATATATATATATATATATATATATATATAGATATATATATATATATATCTATAATTAATCTTTTGATAATTATTAGCAATAACAGGCTGGTTGAATCTTAAAAAACTCAATTTTATCAAAAAGTTGACGCCTCACCACGACATTCGAAATTGAAATTTCTTTGACATTTATTGATTGAAAAAATTTGAATAAAACAGGGCTGCTTTTGTATATGCTATTCAGTCTAATATTAATATTCAAAATTTGTAATTATTAGATAGTAAGGGAAACCAAAGAAACCTTTACCTACGTAATGTTTGAAAATAATAATAATAGGGTACTATTTATCTAACAACAAAGAAATTAGTTATAGGAAAATATTAAAGAAGTGGAGTAGAATGATCGGTATAGTACGCATATATGGAAGCAGCCGTTGACACGTGTTTCGGACTCTTTGGTCCTCATCAGAACGGCGTAGCTAAGTATTGGATTGATGTATTGGAGATGAAAATAGTTTAATAAATAAAATCCTCTGTTATGGAAGAAAATCACTTATTTGTGGTTTATTGTTTGAACTCTCCGGTATGGGAGATTTGGTCAAACTTTGCCACGAAGGCGATTAATTCCATCCGAGAGATCTCAGAAAGAGTAAATTAATATTAAAAAAGAAAATTAGTTTTGGGAAAATATTAAACAAGTAAAGCAAAAATTATCGGTATAGTTCGTTTATATGGAAGTAGCCGTTTTTAATGAAATTTTTATAATAAAATCCTCTGTTATGGAAGAAAATCACTTATTTGTGGTTTATTGTTTGAACTCTCCGGTATGGGAGATTTGGTCAAACTTTGATAAAATTGAGTTTTTTAAGATTCAACCAGCCTGTTATTGCTAATAATTATCAAAAGATTAAAAATAGATCACAGGCAACAACAATTCGAATAAATAATTATATATCTATATATATATACAGAGGCGCTGACTGATAAAAAATTTTCGGGGGGGCCCAATAAATATATAAAAAAATTTCTGCATTTTAGATGGAAAATAGTGAGTTTTAAAGTTTTTCAAGCATTTTAGAGTCATATGATCAACACATGTCGCACAGTAGAAGCACTTTGATTAATAAGTGAAATAGGTAATTTGAGCTCAATTTGAATGAGTCTCAGGGTTTATTGAATAAAAAAAATAACTCAAATTTAATGCTTTGAAAATATTTGAGTACCTACATAATATGAAATAAATATAAAAATAGTAATATAGTGGTACATTACCTACTAGTACTAATGTTTCGAAACTGAAAATTTAACATTCTGTATGTATTTAATTCTCTATTTTATAAGGGTCTAAATTATTAAAAGATTAAAATGAAAAATACTGACATAATTTCGTGATTTTAAAAAGCATAATATGACTGATAATTTTTTTAAATTATTGGGGAGCGTAGCACCCCCAAACAAATTTTGAGGGGGCTCGGGCACCTGGAGTCGGCGCTACTGTATATATATATATATATATATATATATATATATATATATATATATATATATATATATATATATATATATGTATATATATATATACATGTAGATAAGTATCATACATGAAAAATGATAACGGGCAGAAAAACTACTCCCGCACCTGACTGCTCTCCTTCAAGAAACTGCAACAGTAAGTACTTGCGGGGAAAAAGCAAATAAAAAGGAACAAATTCTTTGAAAAAAACAAAAATATCGGCACATATCTAGTATAACTTTTATCACTTCAGACAGCGTTCATCTTTCTATAATTTATTTAAAGCTTGATACGACGTAGAAAAAAAATGCTTATTCACTCCGTCGGCAAGCCAAGGCGTTGATGATACCAACCGCGCGCGATTTCAATTTTCTCCATAGGAAAAAACGCCAACTCATCCTCGAGTGTGAAAAGGAATAATAAGCCCGGGCAAATCACAGAGGTCGCCCCGCGCCCACCGAAAGGGTAACACCGGTAATTTATAACGACTTTTCTACGGCAAGTTTGACGTCTCAATCAAGCGGACTCTTGTTCGCGTTCGCTTTCATCGCGCCCGTGAGAAATTAATTACATCCGATTGAGATTTATCAGCCCACAATCACGATTTATTTCTGAGAGTACAAAGGTTTTCCCCCGCCCGGTCCCTCGAGCGCGGAGTCGACAATGAGTCGGTAATGAAGTTATCTCGATCGGTAATGATCACTTGCTTTTAGTCATTTCGCCACTTTGCGAATTTCAGGCACTTATTTCTCACACCCTCCTTCATCAACTCTCATATATATATATATATATATATATATATATATATATATATATATATATATATATATATATATATATATATATATATATATATATATATATATATATATATATATATATATATATATATATATATATATATATATATATATATATATATATATCAATTTTCAATTGTTCAACTGTTGTTGGTCGTTATATAGCATTTTGTGATTTATTTTTGCTTATAGGTTTTATATATTTCATCAAATTAACTATAAGATGGCAGTAATCATTGTCGAATATGGAAATTAAAGTGTTGAAGAGTACACTTTTTTGCTTTATAGCCAAATCAATATCATTTTGATCCTAATTTTCAATTGAGGTAGTCTATATTTCTATATATATATATATATATATGTATATATATATATATATATATATATATTATATATATATATATATATATATATATATATTCTTATATTTATATATATATATATATATATATATATATATATATATATATATATAATATATATATATATATATATATATATATATATATATATATATATATATATATATATATATGCGAATGTTACCCTCTACAAAGAGTTTTATCTTGAATCAAGTGATGTTTGTTCTCTTCCCTCTTCAGTCAGTATTTCTAGTCGAAGAGTTCCAAACCTTTCTCATAAGGCCTGAGAACGTATTCATCATATATCACTAAGAGTTATAGTCCCGACGTTCTTTTCGCATCGCCCCATTCACTCACCTGGCCGCAAAACCAATATCGTCAAT
>JARQZK010002895.1:605000-710000 GCA_030704885.1 Cynegetis impunctata | reverse complement strand
ACAGATAATTACACGACAACACGTGGTTTATGGCCAGAATGTGTTTGAACCGATGGATTTATTACGAGAATTTTACATTTAGATGGAACACCGCCGGCAAATTGATTGAAAATCATTGGAAATCACTCGATTTTAATTTATCGATTAACACAACCGAGGGGAGATTAATAAAACATAAGAAAGAATAGCTAGACACTGAATTAAATTTCGACTGATGAATATTTTCTGGCTGAATGAAATTCAGAATCGTTAAAATAATTATCATTGTTGCAATACTATTAGAGCAGTTACAAAAGTCGATTTGATGAAATGGTAGGTGCTGTATTGAACCAAAAAATTAGTATTTTTTTAAATTCAAAATAATCATTAGTGGACTCAAAACATTCTTCAGATTATTATATTAAAATATTTGAGAAATGAAACAGTAGTTGCACATCGCGTTTCGCTGACACTACAGCTTCTTCAGGTGCGAATTTCAAACTAAAACTAAAACATAGAAATTTCAAAAACGAATTTCATAACGAAGATGCAATATATGGTAGACATTTAATAAAAGAGAAACATGACTTCAATTCGGATTTCAATTCTACATCTCGAAACTAAAGATTGAAAATTAAATCTTATGGAAACTTTAGAAATTAATATGCATAAAAAGTAAAGTAACTTAACAATCAATTTTTATGTGAACAGCTCTCCCCTTCTCAACCTTTTCAATAAATGAAGGTAGTTTGTTCTTAGAATCCCAAAATGGATTTCCAAAATTTATAATTGTAGATTGCAAACCTTTGCGTTATATATTTCAGTTTCAGTTTGGAATTCGCACCTGAAGAAGCTGTAGTGTTAGCGAAACGCGTTCTGCAACTGTTGTTTTTTTATTATATGCGAAAATCGTTAAGGCTTGAAACATTCTTTAGATTATAATTATTTTAGCTTATTAAGTATCTGGAATTTTTTTTTCTGTAAATAACTTCAAATATCTATATCGTGACACTTTCTACATATACTGGATATCTATATGGATCTATAACTTCTGGGGCTTCGGAAAAAAGTGAGGGAAAACCATGAAAAGCATTTCGTCTAGTTTAGATAAAGTTATCCTTCAAAATGCCATAGTTAGATGTATCAACCTATAATTGTCAATTTGCAAATTAGCATTCTACTTCTAACACACGCTTTGACTTATATATAATAAAAGTAGGTTACTTTTAGACTGCAATAAAAAACACTCACTAATCAATTTTTCAAATAAATTGTATAGATAGTGATAAATAAAATATGTAGTAAATTTTACGATCATCATATTTAAGTGAAGTGTAGCAAAACGTGTGATACTCAGTAATGATATAACAAGAGAGTGAGAATAAATTGAAAATAATTTGACAGATTTTTTTAGAGCCTGGAGGGCTCGAGTGGCTATTTCCAAATGGCAACAAGTTTGAAAAAAATCTGTCAAATTATTTTCTATAATTTATCGAACTCGCGAGTTATATTTGACTAGATTATTTTTTGATTCAACAATTCTGTATTAGAAAGTGCCACCGAACTTTGTTTGTGCTTTTCAGGATGTTTTTGTAAAATTTTTCTTTTTGCATCTCGAGCATTTTTGAATTCTATATCATTGAAAGGATCAAATGACCTGTTATACTTATTAAAGTAAAGTTCTTGAACTAATTTTGCCGTTTTATTCCACATTGTCTTTATTACTGCTTCTTTATAATCATTTCCGTCCTTTCTTTTCATGTTATAAGCCCAATCTTTTAAAATCAATGCCAGAGTAGCTGTTGTAGTAGATTGATCCAGAATATAATTTTTTTCTGTGGTGAAGGTCTTAAATTGTCTCCATATCGACTGATTACTTATTAGATTGTTTTTCGAAGTAGTTTCTAAAATATTTTTTGTTATTTCTGCATCAGAAAAGGTACTAAACCGATGATTTTCATCCATTTTATATATCGCGTTGACACAATTAGGTAATTATTTTGACAACTATCTGACACTTGCTGAGCAAATAAAAGCTACACTGATTATTCCCGAGAATAATCACAAAAGATTTATTCCCACTATAATAATGACATCATTGGTTAAAACTTACTCTTTTGACAAATAAAGAAGCATTTCATTGGTTTTAAGAAACGTCAAAAAATAATCATTTCAATAATTGTATTTTTGAAAATTTAATACATATTTCATTTATTACGATTTTTATTAACTCTGACCTTCTCCTCAATTCAAATTATATGAAGCCTATCAATTAGGCATTCTTATTATTGACCTCTTACCTCGTTCCAATTCAATACTCTTGAATTTCGATAAAGAGAATATTTTTACACGGTTAATATAAAGAATTAATCTTAAGATAAATATAATCAGTATGGCGTTTATTCTCTTAGGTTTTTTTCATGAAGCTGAAGCCGTGCCTGATTGAACAAACTTTCGGATTTCGAAAATTGATGCCGGCATGCAGTCCAAGAATGGATCCGTTAATATTGAATATTACATTTCGACGGGCCTTTGGAAGGTTTATATAAAATAATATTGCGGCAAACCCTGAAGTTGATAGAGACTTAATGTAACGGACTCTTTTCTAGATGTTCCTCCTATATAATACGATATTTGGACACTGACTTTTTTAAGAGTTATAAACGGTCCATTCCGTTAGAACGAAGGCGATTTGGAAGATGAAATCTGCGAGAATTCGTAATTTCTTGTGTTAGAATAAAGTTTAAACTTTGAAATTAAACACAATTGGCTTAAGTTTCACTATATAAAAATAATTAGATACTGTATTTAGCAGTAACGAAAGTCGACATGTTTCGAGTTATGTACTCATTATTAAGACTGACTACAAGAGAGTATTACATATTTTATAAAACAGACAAAAGCAAAGGAGATACCTGAAAATCAATTTGTTCGTTTACAAGGGGTAATTTACTTTTATGGGCGGAACTTATTTCGAAAATTTGAAATACAACAATTGGGTTTTGTTGAAATCCAGGAAATGATTATAATTTATGCAATGTTCGGAGAAGCCAGTGGTAGTTTATTCTGTAAAATTGACTTTTTATGTTCATCAACACGAATGTTTATATTCCTTCCTGTTTTTCCAATATAGAAAGCAGGACATTCGTCGCAAAATATTTTGTAAACACCACTGTTTTCTCCGATGTTAAAGTTTTCTTTATTGATAACTAAGAATGACTTCAAGGTTCTTTTATTTGTACAAATTGTTTGAACGTTATTTTTCGATAGTCTGTTACAAATTTTGTTACTCAAATTCGGCACATAATTTATTGGGAAGTATTTTTGTTCTTCATTAATAGTTTGCGTGGGGTATATTGAATGAAACAGATTCTTTATTCGTTTTTTCCCATTGAGCTTATCGATAAGACTTTCATCGAAACCGTTAATGAAACTTAATCAAGTGTGTTTAATCCTTATTTTTTATGATGTGCGAGAATTCAATCTCAGTTATTTCTTGTGTTATTTATGACAGTAATCTGCACGTCGGTGAAATATCCTAGCAGACGATTATGTTGAAGAAAATGTTAGTTGTAGCGACCTCTGGTGGAAAAATCTTGAAGTTTTTAACGATGTTTTCTGAAGGAGATAGTCAATATAATATAATAATATAATTTAGTGTGAATCCTATAAAAATGAGAGTTTTTCTATTGTTTGCAATTCAAATAGGTTTATATCAAGTAGGTAGCCGCCTATATAATATTTAATTGATCTATTTATTATTCACTTTACTTTGTAAGCAAATATATTTTTGTATGTCCTCCAGTCAATTAATTAAAATAGAACAACTGCAAGTTCATCATTAAACTAGAAAATTCGTTAGTGTAAATAGCCCTCGAGCATAAAATTCAATTTTCAAGGCATTATTTAGGTGAAAAATCTCTTGGGAGTGTAGAAAACGACCATCATTTCTTCTGTGGATAATTTGTATATAATTCCTCACCGGCATTTTAATTTGCCAGGAATACCTTAATTTTTATTACCCTATAAAAAACTCGAAAGGCTCACCACATTGCGTTTCAGAGGGTTGAGAATCGGTGACACAGCCAGGGCTAATTTACGGAGTCTCTTCAAATGAACAGTGGAATATGTCAAATTTCACGGTAATTGTAGCAGATGTCAACCCGGATAGATGATAGGGAGGGGCGGCATCCTTTATTTGGGAGGAATGTGGGGTATAATCAGAGTACTTGGAAGCTTGGAAAATAATGTGAATGATTGTTGAAATTTTAATGACTTCAAACAATAGACAATGTCGAATGTCTGGTGATTTAATGAAAAGTTTAATTAGATTTATGAATGTAATTTGAGAAGTAATGTGAAACTTTTTTCAATTAATTTGTATTTCCTCAAGAAATAATGCGAATTAAATTAGAAGGTGAGTTAAAGCAAACAGAATTTGTTGTTGTTAGTATTTTTATTTAATGAAGAAAGCAGTTTGAGTAAATATGTAGCAGTTCTCGAAACTCATTCAAGATTCTTCTAATATGGATTTTAATACAAATGACGTTTCCTTGTTCGTTTGTGCATTTGCATTTTTCATTTCAGACTGTATTGTTATTTTTCAGTATAATTTTTCTTTCTCAACATTGCAGTTTTAATTTCAATATTCTTCTTCACTTACAGATTTAATTTTTTGTTAATGATATTACGTATCTGGTGATCAGTGGGGAAATTACGCTTTTTGCGGATGATACGAGTATTACTTGGAGCAATCCTAATTCTGCGACGATGCACTCTGAAATGACAATTGATCTTGCATTGATCAAGTCCTGGTCTGACGCAAATTTACTTTGCTTCAACGTAGATAAAACCGTCGCCTTGTTTTATAAAGATAATTCCCAGGATCTATTCCTGCAAAACCGTGCTATTAAAATAGTCGATTCTGTCGGATTTTTAGGCCTCTTTATCGACAATAATCTCAAATTTTCACAGCATGTGCATGTCTTAGCTAAAAAATTATCATCGCCCTGTTTCGCCATTAAATCCATCTCAAGTGAATTAGATAGGGCATCTACAAGAATTGCCTATTTTGCATTGTTCGAATCTCATCTTCGTTGTGGTCTTCCCTTTTGGGGTTCATGTAATTCTTCACAACTTGACACCAATCTCAAATTGCAGAAGAGAGCAATTCGTTACATGTTTGTACTGAAACTGAAAAATAGGGCTCATTGCAAACCTTATTTCAAGAAAAATAGAATTTTGACGCTTCCTTCTTTATATTTACTTGAATCTGTGTGCTTGATTCATAAGTATTTTCATGCCGTACCCTTGGTGTCACAGCACGGGTATTCCACCAGATCTTCGGGACATCGTGTTCACCTCCCCATTCCTTCCTCTGAATTAACAAAAAAGTCCATCATTTACAATGCTAAGAAAATTTACAATCTCCTTCCAGGGGAATTAAAATCTATAACTTCCTTGACCAATTTTCGGAAACGACCAAAATCTCATTTTCTTGATATAGGTTATTACTCTATAGAGGACTACTTTACTGAGCACTGATTGATCGATATGTCCAAATTGAATTAACACAGGCATCAGCTTCGATTGGGGAGGATTGATTATAAAGATTGGTAATATTTTTTATGGAAATGTGGTTTGATTTTCATTTCTAGGTATTACATTGTTTAGTTTGTATATTTTTTGATTGATGTGTGTTTATTTTTATGTTTTACTATTTACTATTAGGTACTATTTTTTTGGCTTTGTCAATAAAATGCATAATTTTAAGACAATAAAGCATATTTGATTTGATTTTGATTTGATTTGTTTGGAATTCAATATTATCGCTGTTTATCATTGTTCATTATTTTATCATTTTCATGATTTATTTTTTATTTTTAACATGAAAATAGCTATAACCATCAAGTATCCTTAAGAATTTCTAATTGTCGAGCGAAAAGTTCTTGAAAATTTTGCGTTTTCATTTAATTCATTTTATTACTAATGTTTACATAGTTGAACCTTTTTTTTCTATAGAACTAATTCTTGTGATCAATTTTTTTTCTGATATTAGTTTTAGAGAATATAATATTCTAGAAAATAGATACTATATAATAATATTTATATGCTCTTATTTTATAGAAATTTTCTCAACTTCAGTATGCATATGTCAAACTTTCAGTAGCTGACTAATTCCACAAGCTAATAATAGCTTCTTCGTTGATTCCAAAACTGTTTTTCATTCTCAGATATTCTCAGTTTTTTCCTAGATTCAACGTGAAAAATAAAAACAGCATTTGTACAAATTACGGATAACACAAACGATAACAATACCATCAATTATGAAAAATATAAATCAGGACATGGAGGACCACCTTCGTTCTGTTGTGTTGATTAAAACTTGTTGAAAATGAACCTCACAAACATGAAATTTGTTGGATAAAATTCTCAGTATTCGCTCCTAATTTTATCCAACAAATTTCTTATTAATCGTGCATTAGGCATGGGAAGTAGACTCCAAGATATATAAGTTAAGACATATGTGTTCCACATGTCTCTCAACATATGGCTCGTCCTCTATATTTGATTGATGACGTCACTGACCCGTGGCTAAGCCGGCTACGATTTCGTCAATTAATCGTCGAAACGTCAAATTTAATAGGTATATTTCGAGATTTTTCAGATTCTTCATGAATTCTTCCGAATATTTAGCAATTTTCTGGAACTCCTCAGTTTCGATTTCATTTGAAGAATAACAATTTTTAGAATTCTCCATTAAAAACGAACGATGATGATGAAAATTTCTTGATTCTCAATAATGTAGCATTGAAAAACATTACAGACACTGAAATTTTACTTATGATTTGTTGAATAATGTATATCTTAAAATTTAAATAAACACGTTAAGCAAAGTGTTTATTTTAAATTTCAATATTGAATATGTATACCAGGGGTGGCCAACACGTCGATCGCAAAGGTTTTCGAAAGTATAGCCCGCGAAGCTACTTCAGTTAAACAATTTTGGAAGAAATAATGAATATTAAATGCGACATAAATCTTAAGTCAATGGTTTCATTTTGTAATTTTTTTAAACTGATAAGTAAAGTTAAATATCCAAATATATGGACTATTCTGGCACGTTTCAATGCCTTCTTTGGCTCAACATATTTATATGGCTCCACATTTTCATTTATAAATGCGATGAAAACAAACCTTCAACGCAATTAATAGATCAACATTTGGAAACACGTTTTCGAATTGCCTTAAGTTCATATGAACTAAATTTTGAAAAACCTGCTGCACTTATGCAATCAATGTCAAATGAATTTTTAATGAGAATTCAAACTCAAAAAATTATTTTTTTTTATTTGCTAAAACTTTTATTTATTTTATTCATCTACTTACATTGCAATGTTTTAATTTAGTGAATATTTTTGTTCTTACATAAAATAAAAAGAAGTTAATTATTTGCTCGATTATTTGTTGTCTTTATTTGCTATAAAATTTTTTCTATTAAATTTCTTGTTAAATATTCATTGAAAGGCCTGTGGAAAATTCATTGCCCATATTTTAGTTTCTCACAAACTAGTTTAAAGAATAAGTAGCCCCTAAGGCCTTAATGGAAAGAGTTTGGCCACACCTGATCTATACTAATACTATAACGAGGAAATATTTGGATATAGGATTATTTTTGCCTGCACTCTCTCAATTCATTGAATTGTTAACTTTTCGTTATGTGGATTTATAACTTTCTCAATGAGCTTTTAATTACTAAAAAATACCAGTTAATATTTATATATATATATACATATATTTATATATATATATATATATATATATATATAACTTTTCGATAATTATTAGCAATAACAGACTTTTGAAATATTGAAATATTTCAAAAGTTTTGAAAAAGCCACGAATGTCGTGGCGAAACGTAAACTTTTTAATAAAATCGAGTTTCTCTGAGATTCACCAAGCCTGTTATTACTAATAACAATTCAAATAAATAATTTATATATATATATATATATATATATATGTATGTATATATATATATATATATATATATATAATCTCTGGATAACTATTAGCAATAATAGGCTTGTTGAATCTCAAAAAATATTATTTTATTAAAAAGTTGACGTTTCGCCACGACATTCGTGGCTTTATCAAAACTTTTGAAAAAATTGAAATTTCTTTGACATTTATTGATTTGAAAAAATTTGAATAGTTGAAAAAGACTACTATGTTTCACTAAAATTTTTCGGCTATGGCCGTTCTTTGTTATTTATTCTGTGCTATTCAGTCCAATATTAACATTCAAATCTGTTATTATTAGATGTTAAGGGAAACCACAGAAACCTTTACCCACGTAATGTTCGAAATACGTTCAAATTTAGTAAAACATAGTAGTCTTTTTTAACTATTCAAATTTTTTCAAATCAATAAATGTCAAAGAAATTTCAATTTTTCAAAAGTTTTGATAAAGCCACGAATGTCGTGGCGAAACGTCAACTTTCTAATAAAATCAAGTTTTTTGAGATTCCACAAGCCTGTTATTGCTAATAATTATCAAGAGATTAGAAATAGTTCACAGGCAACAACAATTCGAATAAATAATTATATATATATATATATATATATATATATATATATATATATATATATATATATATATATATATATCATTCAGCCGCAGCAACGCATGGCCGGTAGCTAGGATTTCATAAATATATTCCTTCATGTGTTACGACATTCAACTTATAATCTATTAAACTACATACGGGTAAATCACATTTTCATTCAATGCTACGAGGACCTCGTATCCTTTCACAAAATTTTGATTACTTCATTATACATACAAATAAATATCACTTCACTGAAATCAAATTTGTCATTAAGCCAAAAGATCTAATTCATATTTCTATGCGTCCTTATATAGCAGCTACTCGGGCGCCTCTACATTTACGATGGAAATAAAGGAAACAGCGACCGTAAAGGAGCGCCAGTCGTAAAACCCAAAGTTTCCTGGATGTTTTTGGTTTGCTAACCGCAACCTAACCAGAAACACATGATACCCTTCGCAAGAAGTAGAAACGTCTTGTAACACGTGTGAAATGTTTATAAACACTTATCTCAAGTGGCGAAGGGTGTTTTTAGTTGTTTGCCGTCGCATCTATAAGTAAATACCGCAATTGTAAAAAATTGTTAGGTTATTTCGGCGATTTATATCATAAAAAGTGAACATGAAGTTTTTAATATAAAATTTTGGGGGCTACTGGTGGGAACGTGAAAATTTTTTGAACTAGTGCCAAAAGGTGCGAAGATTTATTATGAACAATGTATTAGAAACTCAGCTCTATATGGTTGTTTTTAAGAAAGGAATTGAACGCAAAAAAATTCTATTTTTGAATGATTTAGGTCCTTCCAAATTGACTTTTAGAGTAGAAAATTTGTATGTAAATTTTTTTTTTACTTGCTACCATTTTTATGCAGAAATTTCATGCTATTTCGTGGATTTTCGAGAAATACGATCCTCTCCATTATTTTCATGAAGGATTTTTCACTTTCCTCTGACAGGTGCCAGAGTGGCAGATGTCAGAACGAGAGCTGTCAAAGAAACAACTGTCAAAGTAACAACTGTCATAGTAGCAGCTGTCATAATGGCAGATTCCAAAGTGAAAATTGTCAAATTGACAGTTGTCAAAGTGACAGTTGTCAAGGTGAAAGTTGTCTAAGTGACAGTTTTCAAAGTAACAGTTTCTAAAGTGGCAGGTGACAAAGTGACAGATGCCACAGTGACTGATTTCAATGTGACAACTGTTACAGTATTATATGTCACAGTGACAGATGTTAAAGTAACTTATGTGACAGCTGCTGAGGTGATAACTGTCAAAATGACAGCTTTTTAAGTGATAGATGTCAAAGTCATAGATGGCAAAGTGACATATGTCAAAGTGATACATGTCAAAGTTACAAATGTCAAACTGGCTGCTGTTAATGTAATATTTCATAAATTCTCAAACGGATACTGCAATACATACTACTTTAGTTCATCATTTCTAATATAAAATTGGAGCATGCAGTATTATGTGGATCATGCTTTCTCAGTGCAAACTTCAATGAGTAATTATTGAACATTATAAAAACGATTCATTACAATAATGCATGAAATCTATAATTAGTTGACAATATTATCAAAAACAAGAATTTCAATTTAGCAATGGAAAAAAGATTTTCTGCTTTAATTTCGATAGTTTAACTTATAGCGATAAACTCAGTGAAAAACTTACATCAATTTCTTAATATTATTACATCAATCTACGAACAATCTTCAGCCCAAGATATAAGAAATACCTAATAAATTAAATGAATAGGTAAATAAAATAAATAGGTAATTGTTCCAATCATTCATTATAGAAGACATTCGTTAATTCATTACGGATTTCAATTTTGACAAGAGTATTTGAAACTGAAATTTTGGGAAGCTGTAGAAATTAACAAGTATAAAAATTCTGATAACTCATTGAATTTACAAATAAACTTAAATCATTCCCTCCTGCTGAATATATTCCATATTTGATGAAATTTGTTACTCAAAGTATTATTTACGGATTATTTGATTCATTATTATTACCAAGAGTTTATTATTCAGAGTATTCTATCTGATGAATAGATTGATTTAAAATAATCGCCAAAATCAAACATATATTTTTCTTCTATGCTTGTTATGAATTTCAACTAAGGTACGGCTTCATCAATTCAAAATATCAGAAAAACAGCAGAGATATTTTTCTGAATAGAAGAACCTTTCATTGAATGTATCTAACTGTTGGACACTCGTATACAAACGATGGTTCCTCAACAAAGGAGAAAGACAATCCGAGTTTATTAATGTATATGTGGTTTAATTTTCGGCAATCCCTCTTACTCAGACATCAGACCGACGTAATACGATATGTATATTAGAGCTTGCTGGAAGATACAGCAACGCTTCATTTGAATTTGTCTGGGGCAAACGACGAAAATTCGTCACATCTGCGGTAGATCCAATTTTAAAAGGCTCTTGTTTAAATTAGTACTCCTAAGAAACAATTAAGGCCATTTGCTACTTATGAATTATTTGCTCAAAATATTTTTCTTGGAATGTTGAGAATTTTTATATTCGTACACCAATAAGTCCCTATAAAGTGACCGTTACTTTAATAGTTATTTATGTACCAAGTGCGTTATATAGATCCTTATGCCCTGAGGGAAACATTCGGCCCGAGGGCCTCTGGCCCGAGGGATGAATGTTTGCCCGATGGGCATAAGGATCTAGTAACGCACGCGGTGCATACAAGATTTTATTTTTCACGAAAAAATTATTATATTATGATGAAAAAGCGATTTTAAAATCGTTTCATTGCTCCTATCCATTTTCCTTCTCATAGTAGGCATGTCATTTGTAGATAGTTTGACGTTTGTGAATATTTTTGTCATCATATTCAGTGAATGTCATGCTGCTTTCTTTGTGTAGTCTTATAGAAATAATGGAAATGAAAATGAATTTACCCAAGAATATCATAGAAAATGCAGCCAAAGCTGCGAATAATTCATTGCCAGAGAAATCCAGAGTCGTATACGACAAGGATTATGAAGTATTTAATCGATGAAATTTGCTTCATTTCTCCTAGTACAATAAGCGGGCGTTTTGAATCCATTATGCCCGCAAATGCGGGCATAATGGCCTAGGGCATAATGAGTGTGTTTATAGCAACCGTATCCAAGGTGAAATAAACATATTATATACAAGTGAAAAATAAAGTAATTTTTTTTAGATATTGTAACTTTAAGGTAATTTTAAGGAAGAGTGAAGGGTAAAAATTACTGTGAAGAAGTTTTCATGAGTAACGAGATAGTTAATTTTACCTTAAATACTATTACATAGTTCTATAACTTCGAATGAATTTCAAATGTAGCAACGATGTCAGTTACTTTTAACGCTACAATGGAGTAATAAAAACTTGGTAGTGATATACGATCAATTTTCTTAATGAAAATAGACTTGCATTTTTCCATGAAATTAATTCGAGATTTCAATTCAACATTAAAATTTTATCTCGAGATATATAGCTATCGTATATAGGGGAGGCGTATTTTCCTGATTTCTCTGTTTCTGACTGTGAACATTTGCTGCAATGTGTGATGGTTTCTTGTACACTTATTTCTGAATCTAAGTCGATTGAATTCTGCTCTTTTTCGTAGTGGCACATTGTCTCTCATTGATACAATCTACTTCTGCAATAAATAATATTTACTGTGTTGAGCAAACTGAGCTGGGCATTTCATTTATATTGCCATTTCATAATTAACATCACGATGTCTCCGCTCCAATTCATATAACGCAGTTATCCGTATACGTGCTCTACGTTGAATTATTCAGAAAAACCGTACTAAAAATTAACAATTACGTTTCCATAAATAAGAACTGGCAAGTCTTGAACGACCAGTCAGTCTTCCATAATACGAGGTATTTTTCGCTTAAAATACAGCGGTTATGCTTATAAATACTAAGCAGATATGGAATTGTGGATGTGTAGACCACCTGCCTACCTCACCATTATCTTATTCTTAATGGCGCTGTTGCCAAATCTATTTGAAACAGTAGACGATACACATCACGGAGATCTTATAGTTTCAGAAATAAACTGTGGATAAAATAGAATAGAACTTCGCATCGAATTGGGATAAAATTTTTGTTTGTTGATATTCATTGTTGAGTTAGGTTCAATGAATGCGCTTCGGGAAATTTAGACTGGATTAATTTCAAAAAAAGTCAGTAGATCTACCGATAAATAGGGAGAATTGGCAACGTCACTTATAAAATCGAAGCTCCTCTTGGATTCAGGTCGCGTCCAAACACGCATCCATTTTACTGCCCTTTTTGCACAGACTTCACGATCGAAAGGATGCGAGATTGTGTTCTTTCTACGCGTATAAGGAATGCGGCCAGATTCAACTTGTCAAATCGGTTGACAGACCTCTGATAGGTCGAGAGCATCGACGAAAATGCCGCTCAGCTGTGAGGCATCCTCCTTTGTTACTTTTGGAATTATGCGAATCAAATAAAACAAGAATAGGTACTGGGACTGGCAATTGATAGTGTTTTCGTAGGTAGGAAGCGGTAACAATTTTTGTTGTTGAATATAAAGCAGTAGTATTGTTGGTTCGACTTAGGAGCATTTTAGTTTGCTAAATAGAAGTTGTATTGAATAATTTCTAGGTCTAGTTTCACGTAGTGAAACATTTTTGAATTACAGAAATAAACGCACACTTGACCTAAGGTTAGTCATTACAGTAATAGTTACATGTTCCATATGCTTCAGGTCAATTTTGAACAGTAGGTATCCCAATCTCAAAAGTCACTTTTGAAAATACTCTCAAGAGTATTGTAATGCACTTGAGATTGAGCTTCGAATCCGAAACATGTAGACTATCCACAATTTTACAAATGATTCGGGCTGTCTGCCTAGTCTTACATAATATGATGACAACCAGGAGTATACAGAAATAGTTTCATTCTATTTTACTGAGGACCAACATTTTGATGCATGTTTCGAACAACCAAAGAGCTTGTAGACCTTTTAGATTACACACTTAAAGAATTATTATTTGAACCAGTGAAACTCATATACATACACAAACATGCGTACCTAACCCAGGATTCGAACCTAGCACGCTTGCTTAACAGATGGACACTCTACCTCTGCTCCACAAACCTTGTGTACATTGAGAAACTCTCGAAGTGTTAGTTCTACTTTCTTTTACTTCATTATCATAACAGAAAAAACTGGAAAATTATCGAAATTTAATACTAACAGAAGATATTAATAGTGTTTGTAGCTACATGTAGCGTTGCATGTACATCACTGAATTTTGATCGGGCTTCTGGGAAAGAAGTTATGGACATAAACGTGTGGAGAGGTTGAGCCACTATCATTATTTTATTGTATTAGCGCAATCGCCATTTTCACTTGCATTTCATTTTTTAGTACTGCCTATCATAACAAGTCAACAAATCCACTCTGCATTAACTGATTTTTGAATTTTGCTTATATGCTTACCTACAAGTATTTACGGATTTCCTTCTCGTTACTCGTCCATATAGTAGTTAGGCTGCAATTTGTATTGAGGAACAATAAGAAATATGTCTATTCACTCCGAGTCAAATAAAATTCACTGAAGATATCTAATAAGATCGAAACAGATGTATGCAGATTTTGGGCTTGACATCTTCTATAATTCTATAATAGCGATTTCAGCATGTTTTCACAATTTTTCTGTTAAAAACTCAGAGCCATAATTTTTTTTTAATGAATTTCATTTGAGAATAAGCAGTGATCCGGCAAAATTCAGATCAAGATAGGGGAGACCGGGTACAAAAGTAACATTTTGTACTTGGTTTCTCGTTAGTTGTTATTATTTCGGTGAAATTTATATAGCCATACATAAATTCCGTTTATGTTCTATACATTAGCATCTTAAATTACCTTATTATTGTGTATTTTGCATGAATCACAGAAACTTTAAAAAAATTTGTCATTTGTTACTTTCGACCACGTTGGCGGGCCGAAAGTAACACGCTGTGGGTCGAAAGTATAAGGGCAAAGGGGTTCGTAATGAATATGATATGACCTATTTAATCGTAAAAATATTTATTGGAAAATTCAGTGTCAGTCTTCTCTATTCAGACTCTCAATTATGGCACACATAATTCATTGACGCATTCAGTACCCATGAGACCAATTTTTGCATTCGAAACAATGTAAACTTTCCTCATTCAGTCGACTATTGCTAAAATTTTCTAAACAAACGAGGTAGAAGCAATCTTGCTAGTCAAATTTATTTTCCTTGTCTACAACTGCGCTAGTATTTCTAGCTTAAATTTTTTTTATATATCTATGCAATGTAACATGGCAGACATTCAATTTTTTTTGCTATGGCTCTAATTTTTTCACCATCATTAAAATGCTCTTCAGCCGCTTTTGGATAGACTTGCATGTTAGTTGTTATTCGTGCGGTGGTTATTATGCGTTGTCGCGGCATTTTGTTGAAATAAACACACACACATAAACAGTTTACTTAGAGTAAATCAATACGGGGACAAAGGTAACATGTTACTTATGTACCCATAGGGCTGCGTTACTTTTGTACCCTACAGCATTTTTGTTAGAACATGAAAGATAACCTTGAGACGGAACATGCTAGACAAAAACGAATTTAAGCACTGTAAAATCAATCTAATCGAGTATCAATATGCAAATATTCAGATTAATATCATCCCTTTAATACCACATAAACATTAAATAAGTAAACGTCAAATAATTTACTTTTGATTTGTGAAATCACGTAGCTTCCTCTCACACGATCTAACAGTGCGTGGCGCGAGCGGCGATTGAATGCAACTGAAGGTGGCGCCACTGGCTATCACCTGACAGCAGCTAAGTGGCGTTTTGACAATTCTTTAAACCTACAGAGCATTTGTTACTTTCGGCCCGCCGTTACTTTTGTACCCGGTGTCCCCTACAATAACGCTTCGATGCAGTTTTACGAGACACTTACATAAATCAGTGATAAATAAACATATAAAAATGTAAATTGGTTAAAAGCTAATAATAAGTAAGTTGTAATTATTTATCACAGTTTTGGAAGTTCGACTAAGAAATTTAATAAATATTTGAAAGAGGGGTGAATCACTCCTGGTGATAATTCCAACAAATTGATTTTTCTCTCATATTGAATATTTTGATATACAGATTTGAGAAAAAGAATTATTACTGGTTTTTTCATTTCCATTCCTTGATTCTTTATATCAGAATATACAATTATTGCTAATAATGGCAAATCATAATATGAATCCTATAGAGTTTATGCACAAATAATATGCCTTATTGAAAATGTTCAGTTGAAGGGAAGATAATTCAAGTTTACTTCTTCATTTGACGAATTATTAGAATTGTTATATTCAGAGCTTTCCAGAAATTCTATTTTTAGCCTCCACTTTGTGAATATAAAATAAAGAACTTATTATTGAAATTATGATTCCCAATTAATGAGATGTTTGAATGATCAGAATCTATTTTTATTTTTGAAATTGCTTTCAAGAAAAACATAAAATTGTTTTTTCGAAAATTTTTTCGGTTTAATTATAGAAAATTTATTTCAGGTGTTCCCTAGCTTATTTTCAACGTTCTTACAAACAAGATGTAATTGCTATTCAAGGTTCGTACAAAGTTCAATGATGATGAAAAAAATCATTTTATCTTTCACTTGTATATTATTTGTTGATTTTACCTTAGATACGGTTGCTATAAATACACTCATTATGCCTTGGGCGTTATGAGCGGGCATTATGAATCATAACGCTCATTGTACTAGGAGGAATGAAGTAACCTCCATTGATTAAATACTTCATAATCCTTGTCGTAGAAGACTCTGGATTTCTCCGGCAATGAATTATTCGCAGCTTTGGCTGCATTTTCTATGATATCCTTGGTTGAATTCATTTTCATTTCCATTATTCCTATAAGACTACACAAAGAAAGCAGCAATGACATTCACTAAATATGATGACAAAAATATTCACAAACGTCAAAATATCAACAAATGACATGCCTACTATGAGGAGGGAAATGGAAAGTATAGGAGCAATGAACCGATTTTAAAATCGGTTTTTCATTATAATAAAATAATTTTTTCCTGAAAAATAAAATCTTATATGCACCACGTGCGTTACTAGATCTTAACGCCCATCAGGCAACATTCATCCCTCGTGTAAGTTGTGTTTGCCCAAGAAAAAAATTATTTTAGAAGTAAGCAAAAATGAACGATTTTCATTCGAAAATAATTCAAATTATTTCAATTATTGAATTGCATTACATAAGAACTTTCTTAATAATATTTGTTAACAAGTGTTTACAAGATCAACAAATCTGCTGAATTTTCTCAAAATAGACAGAACAAGCACAATAATATGAATTTTAATTATTTGTAGAAGATAGTATTCTTAATTATACACTCACGGACAAAATTATTGCATATTTTATTTTAGGTCTAAATTTTGTTCCCTTTAACACTTTTGTGATTTCGGTTGCTAAATCTGTTACATTGGAGTGTTCTACGTATATTGCAATTTATTGCAGATAAAATAATGGTAAGACATAGCTTTTATAACTGAATTAGCGATAACTTGAAATTATAACTGAATAAGCGGAAAGCTATAATCGTAGCTTAGTGTTCCTTGATGACTAAAATAATTTTCAGAATGACATTTTCAGTTCATTATTTCTTCAATCTGTAATTTCAGTTAGTGAGATGCCACGTTTGAACGAGTTAGTTGCGGTTGAAATTGTTTTTTAACCAATGAGGGGCATAGACAAGAAGACATTGCACAGAGATCGAATATCCATCAATCGACTGTTTCTCGCGTGCTAAAACGTTACAATGAGACTGAAGGATACGAAAGGCGGCCTGGTCAAGGACGTAAGAGAATTACAACGCCAAGAGATGAGCAATATTTAAGAATTCAATCTTTGCGAAATCGTATACTTAGTGCACCGCATCTACAAAATCAATTACTAAATGCAAGGCAAGTCAATGTTTCCACCAAAACAATAATAAGGAGACATAAGGAGGTCGATTTAAAGCCAAGATGTCCTGCTAGAGTTCCTCGACTTCTTCCACGCCATAAAATCGGACGGTTACAATTTGCAAGAGCACATTCTGACTGGAATGAACATCAATGGGGAAGTTCTTTCTACAGACGAAACAAGAATACAATTATGGAAGCCTGATGGGCGTAGTCTAGTATACAGAAGGTCAGGAGAACGTTTTGTAGAATGTAATCTTGTACATAATCTTAGCTTTGGTGGTGGTTCTATTATGCTATGGGCTGGCATTAGTTGGGAGACTCGCACGGAGCTCATTGAAGTGAATTTAATAATGAATGCTGACTGGTACATACTTAACATCCTTGCAGAACATGTTATACCATATTCCGGCTATATTTGATATAATAACTTTGTGCTTATGCACGACAATGCCCGTGCCCATGCCGCAAGAACAGTAAACCAGTACATTGAGGATGTAGGGATTGCAAAGCTAGAGTGGCCACCATATAGTCCTGACGCAAATCCCATAGAACATGTGTGGGATAACCTAAAAAAAATATTAGAACACGAAATCCAGCTCCTAGCACGCCAGCTCCTAACTCAATTGCAGAATTAAGGATTGCTGGACAGGAAAAATGGAATCGAATACCACAAGAAACCATCAAAGATCTTTGCGCAGAATGCTTAGGAGGATGCAGGCTATCGTTAGAGCTAGAAGAGGAAATACTAAGTACTAAATTGTTATCATTTTGTCTTAAACTAATGTATCGTGTCGATGTTGTTGCTCTTTCCTAATTGAACGTTATTATCAAAAACAGACCATTTCACTAATTTCTCTACGAATCTGTTCTAAAGCTTCAATATGTATTTAATTCGATTATTAATAACGAAGAACACTCCAATGTAAAAGATTTAGTGACCGAAATCACAAAGGTGTTAAAGGAAAAAAAATGAAGACCTTAAAATAAAATAAACAATAATTTTGTCCGTGAGTGTAATTATTTCGATGTGGAAATATTAATGAAATTGTTAACTTGATATCCAGGAACTCTGAGATGAAACTTTCCACGTTAATATCTTGCGTAGTACCTACCTATATCTGAAAAAATTCTAAAGAAATGTCGATTGTTTTTTCCTTGGAAACGGTCAAATCAGTGGTGTTTGCCAACCCAAAAATCTTGGAGTTTCAAATTAACTTCGGAAGATTTTGCAAATGAAAGAAGGTTCTTATTTCGCCTGGGCGAATAGTGTGAGCGTTTATTGTGAAAAATTTTAAAAAATTTGGGAGCTTTGTTACCATGTATGTGCACATTTTGAAATTTTCTCTAGACTTGAACGAAATATTCAGATGGAATACTTATCTGGGGCATCCAGTATAAGTTCATACGATTAATATAATTAAAAAACGAAATTTACTCGGGGTACCACGAAGACAGACACTTACATTTTTCTTCGAATGCAAATATAATTTTAAGTTTTAAATTCCGTTAAGATAACTTATTCTTGCCAAGTTCGTTCATTAAAACAAAATTGTATTCAAAATTTAGAAAGAATAACCGCATTTCTCATCAAAACAGTTTAAATTGAAATATTTAATTAACTTGAGCTAATGTGGGAGCAGCCTTAATAAGATTTGTTATATCCAGAAATTGTTTTAATTTCGCATAATATAGACTCTGGGAGCATATCAATCTTTGGATAGTCCAATTTCTTCGATAAATCTACACTTTTATGGTTATCGCCCATTTAAGCTAACGGTTCATGTGCGTGAGATTCTTGGATCTGAGCTATTTTCTTGGTAATAGGCGTGTTACCTATTAGATTAAATCATAAACAATATTCAGTGTGGCGTATGTTTTCATCCTCGAGGTATTTCTATGAGCTGCGAGATAATAAAAAACGTATTTCCGTTTACGTGTTGCTGATATTAACGCTTTATCGAGTTTGATTACCGTAAGTCAGGGGTTCTCAACCGGTGGGTCGCAGGACACGCTCAGGGGGTCACGAGATACGGAGGGAAATTTTTTACCGATATAGTTATAGTAGTTCATTTGAAAAAAGAACCACAAAAACTGAACATCATACAATTTTGTCGTATTTTTCTCGAAAATACTATTACAGCGTATCCAAAGTCAACAGTTAGGTGTGGGGTAGTTTTTCATCCGTTTTATACCTTCTAGATAACGATTTTCCCAATATTTCGATATCTGATCATGATGGGCTTACCCAGGGGGGGCAGGTAGGGGCAGCTGCCCCCCCTGGAAATCTCGCAGACCATGTATGAACTCCAAATTACGTTGTACGTGCTCTATTTGGATTCATTATTATCCTCCTTAGAGGCAAGATTCGGTAAAGCACATTCACCAGCGTTTGCTTTTTCATTGTTACACCCTGCTCAAATAATGAGAATTACACTTTCAAAATTAGTAAAATGTGTGGACAAAGTATCCAAATTTTATGAATTAGAAGGGATCACATCTGAAGCTGAACTATGGCGCACTTTTTGGGTTAACAAGCAGGAGGGCTACGAAGATTTGGAGATAACGGAATTAATCACAGCAGAATATTTTTATCCGAAAGTGATAATAGCCCTAGAAATTTTACTGGAAATGCCTTATTACACGGGTACAATTGAAAGATCATTCAGTACACTCAGACGCGTGTAAAGGTGGCTAAGATCAACAATGATTGAAGACAGGTTGAATGGACTTTGTTTGCTCAGTGCATATAAAAAACTTGTAAACAGTATGGGCGATTCTTTCACGGAAGTTTTAAACCGTTTTGCAGAAGATCTTCGAAAATTACTTTTAAAGTAGAAGCGATTTAAATAAAAATGCATGCATAGTCAAATTTACTTTTATTTATTTAACTACCTATAAAGCAGGATCATTTTCGGCTGTTTTCCCTACACACTGCACTACATATACCTTATGTTTCATGTGGGTGTGTTTGTGTAGTGTGTGTATATATATATATATATATATATATATATATATATATATATATATATATATATATATATATATATATATATATATATATATATATATATTTTAGGTACATAGTGGCATCTCCAAGGGCTCCCATAGAACCAAATAAGCTGAAATTTGGTATCGGGTAATGTTTTTGAAACGGAATGATGAAACTATTAAGATTTGGGTAAGTTTTTCAAACTGCCGCCATTTTTACGATTTTTGTGGGTTTCCACTCTTTTTCTCATCAGCACTTCGTAGAGAGTATTCTGTTCGAATGGCATCTTGAACCTGCTTCGCTACAAGTACAAGATGCACTTCGCCGATTTTTTTTTTTAGAAGAAAATGAATTATTTCCTAATTTGTTTAACGGTTTGCTATTGAAACGTGGTTCATCAGTAAGCGATGCTTTAGCGATTTTTTTTCTATAAATTCAATTATTTTCTTATTTTGTTTTCGGTTTGCTCATACCAGAGCTTTTTCATTTTTAATCTCATCTCGACGCGTTGCACTTTGCAACAAAAATTCCACCTTTGTGCCGGAGTTTTGCAGCTCGCGCGTTTTTTAAGTTCAGTCATTATGAAATTATGTCGTATTTAAAATTAACCATTTTTTGAATATCACATAAAACTACGTCATTTTCCAGTTTCAAGTAATTGGATGTGATTTTCAAATTCACCATTGCACAAAATTCTTGTTCACAGTTGTAGGTGTGGCAAATGATATGAAAATTTCGAACGATGCTCTGTAAAATTGTGGGTATTTATTTTCAATACTTAGCCAACATTTATTGGCACAATTCAGTCAATTTCATTGTCTACTCACTCCTTAAATAGATATTGACTAGAGATTCGTGTTTGGAACATAATCTATCAATTGTTCATTTATGGCTCCAAGGTGGGATCACATGAGTAGGAAGAGAAATAAAAATTTCCAAAGTCTTCTTTCTTAATTCATGTGAAAGTGAACGGTGGTGCAATGTCTGTTCAATATAAGTACTGCTAGCAAATATGTTGTAAGGATATATAAGGAAGAAACGATAATTTTGGATTGATTGGGTCGATACATGGTGTAAATTAATAAACATTGGTTACAAATAACAATTTACACATTTATTAAAAGAAATAACACAGGACGCTCGTTTTAGTGGAACTTCACCTTATTCAGATGCTAATGGCAAACTAACTATGTTTCTCTGTTATATCGAAAACAAGAAATAAAGAGATGACAAATTGTGTAGAAGGGGTAAATAGAAACATGGTTACAAATAATTATTCGAATAAGAAAAACCAATTTTGAAGCATTCTGGTATCCTATTGAATAGCCAAATCGATCATACTTCAAGCCCCCATCTCAATCTTTTCAAAATTACCGAACTACCTGACTAGCAGTTCAGAATTGGTTTTTCCTATTCTAATAATTATTTGTAAGCATCCTTCTATTTACCCCTTCTACATAATTTTTCCTTCATTTCTTGTTTTCGATATAACAGAGAAATGCCATTAGCATCTGAAGAAGGTGAAGTTCCACCGAAACGTGCGTCATGCGTTATTTCTTTTCATAAATGTGTAAATTGTTATTATTAACCATTGTTTTAATAATAAACGATAATGAATCCTAAAATTTCAGTAATATTATTGTAACCGTATTATAGATGTATTTATTATTAATTAATTAATTACATGGATTACTATTATGAATGAACTATTGCAGAATAAATTTTTTTTATAATTATTAAAATTTAAAAGGGCTCGCCAAAATATTTGACCAAAAAAGGTTGTTAGGACCTAAAATATCGAAAACCACTGCGTTAGGTGATGAATGATTCTTCACTCGAGTAGGCTCGTCTGCTACTTGTTTGAAGATATTTGCTATAGCGTACAGTTACTACGCGAATCAAAAGCACGGAAAAAAAGTGTTGATAGATGCAGTTGAACTGCTGTAGACTTTCTTCTACGATTTCAAACAAAGAAAGTAATTCGATAATTGAAAAATATCCAATGATTCAGCAATAGATAACAGAATGATATTCAACAAAAATAATTTTTCGAACAGTAATGGTGAATCCTTGATCTCGTCAGTGTTATGCATTCAAGAAGAACTTATTTGACAAATTTTTTCTCGTTCTATACTTGTATTAATAACTGCTATACTGCATTGAATATTTGTAGAAACTTTTATGAAAATAGTAACTCATGATGGATATAGTTTTATTCAAGCCTATTATTTATTAGCTAAGTGTGTATAGAAAATCATCCAAGGGAGTCCACTCTTTTTCTAGTTCTGTCAACCAAACAAAATATGCGTAGCGGACATGCTTTATGTGTTAAATTCAATTTTTGTTGTAGTCTCATTTGCCGAGAATATTCGAATTTTCTTTAGCGTTATATAAAAATTGCATGTAAATCCACCAAAATCTTATTTTAATCAAGAAAACACCCATAGTTCATTGATGAACAAAAACTAAATTTCAATTTACTAAGTTTATTATCACAAAAAATACTTTGAAAAATATAACAATGCGATTGCGATTTCGGTCACTAGACCATCATCGGGCAGATTGAGTTAAGAACTAAATGAATAATTATAGATTTGCGCTTACGGGCGGGAAAGAATTATTGCAGGTACTTGAATAGACAAGAGGAACACATTTCAAGAAGGGCTAATCGAGTGGATTTCCCAAATTGGTACAATAAAATGTTCTTAGAAAAATCGTTATTGTTTGAATACAGTAAATATAGGAGAATATATCAAGCAATCTGGTCGTTCAGCAAGATATCTTTTACATTATGATTGAGTTTAAAAATTTCGAATGATTCTAAGTAAGTAAGTTTGGTTCCTTTCGGTAATTTGTGCATAATTTGAAAATTATTGATTTGTGGAAATGGGTGGTGCTTTTCACGGCACTGATTTTTCAAAAAAAAGATTGTTGGTGTTCTTTGAATTTTGTCTTGAACGATCGACCAGTCTGACCTATATACACACTCCTTTACATACATGACCATCTTTGGCATTGAATAAAAATCCTTAGAGTTTTGTCTAAGGTTTGAAAGCAATTTTAATATTACATTTAGGTATGATATTACCAACTTTTTCTGTTAGAGGACCAAAATATGTTAATAGTTCATTGTTTTCCCCCATTTGCAATTTAAAGATTCGATTAAATGCATGAAGAAATATAGTCGTATATTTAATTTGATGAATAGGTCCTTTCTGAGGAAAGAGAAATCTTCGCGTTTCCTTTTCCTGGCTCTTGAAGAGGAAATATTCCATCCCGAGTTAAAATTTTCGAAAGAATGTCGGATTTTTCATCGTGCTCAGCGAATAGCCGCTTTAATCAACTGAAAAAACAAATCTTCACTTTCTTTTTCCACATCCTTGAAATGAAATAGCTTCATCTGCCGTTGATATTTTCGGGAAAGTGCGTTAAATAAGTGAGTAGTATTAATCGCACTTCCACAACAAGGAGTTTATTTGCATAGTCTCATTTTCACAACGAATTCATTTCAAATCAGAATTAAACTCCCATATACAATAGTCCAAAGACCGAAAACAACCCTCGTTACCGCTACGTGCCCCAAAACCCACGAGTGGGGGCGGGGGGTAGGATTTTTGTTCATTATCCTCTCTCGTCGAGGATTTTGACGTGGCTCGACTAATGAATAGGTTTACGTACGGCACGTGACCGCCACGATCTTCGGCCCACCGGTCATATTGTAAAACATGAGGCGCGTAGGGCATTTCGTAGTAATTCGCTCCACAAGTGCCCTTTCAATTTGCCAGGACAGAGCGTTAACGGCTGAACGGCCCTTTACGGACCTGTTTCCTCGATATTTCCTTTATTTTCCGCATCTCCCTTTATTTTTTGTGACATGAGAGCGATTGTGCGCGCCCGGCAGTTCCCAGGGCTCTTTGATCTTTCCAAGGGTGAAGTCGTTGCGTTTGGTGTTTTTACGTTTACAATTTCTGGTGTGACTTCGTATAATTTCGTCGTTTTTTCGGCGTATTTGGGATTTTTATGTCTTGAGGGCGGACCGGTTTAACGACATGGCCGAGGACATTGTAGCCAATTGCATAAATATCATATAATAAGTGACTGTCAAATGGTTATGTTGAATATAAATCAACTGTGATAACTTCTGCTTATAATTAATAGTTTTATTTTTCGCTTATATTATTTGTTGATTTTACCTTAGATACGGTTGATATAAATACACTCATTATGCCCTAGGGCGTAATGAGCGGGCATAATGAATAATAACGCCCGCTAATTGTACGAGGAGAAATGAAGCAAGTTCCATTGATTAAATACTTCATAATCCTTGTCGTATAGGACTCTGGATTTCTCCGACAATGAATTATTAGCAGCTTTGACTGCATTTTCTACGATATTCTTGGATAAATTCATTTTCATTTCCAGTATTTCTATAAGGCTACACAAAAAAAGCAGCAATGACATTCACAAAATATCAACAAATGACATTCCTACTATAAGAAGGAAAATGGAAAGTATAGGAGCAGTGAACCGATTTTAAAATCGATTTTTCATTATAATAAAATAATTTTTCTCCGATCGTGGGAAAAG
The DNA here is from genome assembly GCA_030704885.1 of Cynegetis impunctata. Classification (NCBI taxonomy): domain Eukaryota; kingdom Metazoa; phylum Arthropoda; class Insecta; order Coleoptera; family Coccinellidae; genus Cynegetis; species Cynegetis impunctata. The sequence goes on along the minus strand of JARQZK010002895.1, from coordinate 684,828 downwards.
TGACACTATTTTGACCTGTTTTCTATGCGAAAAGCTCAACATTCCAGAATAGTGGTCAGTTGCTAAGCAATTAGAAAATAACAGTGCGGTAATGTAACAAATGGATTATTACATTAAAATGAAACAAAGTATGATTTTAATTTTTATAATTGTTGTTAATATTTACATTTTTTGTATCCTGTAGCTTAACGTTTTAAAACTGCTCTCAGTTTTTGGTACTGGGCAATATTAATATTATTTTTAACAGACAAAGTTGATTGAAGCATGGAATAATGTGCCCACAACGTCGAAGATTTCATTGTTTTAGCCAATTCAGCAACATACGACATCAGTACATTCTCAGAAAAGGATAAACTGTTGTTTTTTCTACAAAAATTCATGAAGCGTTGGTACGCAAGTTCATACTTCTCTCTGGATTTCGCCGGAAGTGAATTAAGTGAAGCCCCGTTCGCGGCTTCTACTAGTTCAGGAGCCGTGCAAGACAACAAATAATCACTATCAGTGTTCATGTTTACTAATTCTTTTTTAATTCCTTATAAAATACAACGAATCAAACAAAACCAGCTTTAAAATTATTTTACTTTTGTCATAACAGAGTAATTTCCATGGTTACTACTTCTATATTTCAATATGAACATGGAGAAACCTATTTAAACTCACTTGATTACATCTTGGATGAAATATTTTTTAATTAATTAATTTTTTAAATGTAAATCAACAATCGGAGAAAAAATAGTATGTATAATTCGTGGGAAAAGCATATTCCCAAACTCCTGTGTTACCAGACTCGTCGCTACGCTCCTCGTCTGGTAATTATCACAGTCGTTTGGGAATATTATGCTTTTCCCACTAATTATACAATATACTATTTTTCGTGAAAAATAAAATCTTGTATGCACCAGGTGCGTTACTAGATCCTAACGCCTATCGGGCAACATTCATCCCTCGGGCCGAATGTTATCCTCCGGGCGTTAGGATCTATATAACGCACTTGGTACATAAATAACTATTTTGGACTTTTGTTGTTAGCTTCTATTTTTGTGCTAGAAAAAACTAGGAGGATAATTTTTCCCAATTCGCTTCAGGAACTAATGCAGATAATTCAAATTTTCATTGCTTCTTATGTTCTTTTGAACTATTAGTTATTTGCGTAATATAGAAAACTATGTCCAAAGGGCGTTTGGAGAATATGAATTTTGAAAATAACCCGTCGAAACGGTTTCGTCGAAATGGCACGCGTGGAGTTTCGTCAACCAGGCCTCAAAATGGAGATATTCTTTCTCGTAAATCCGCCTATTTTTTTCCAGACACAAACGTTTCATAGCCTCAGCAGCTTTCACTCAAATATCTTGAGGGAGATAAGTATTTTCTTCTACTTCGCAAATTTTTATGCCTGAATCGTTAAATTATTTTTATTTCATAACTTATCGTAAAACATACTTTATATAATTGATTTTAATCGGTTTATTATTACACATTAATGATGCTGAAGTATAGAACTCATTTTTGAAAATTTTAAACTATCCATACAATGATACTTTAAAAAAAATGAAGGACACCCTACTGCGTAGCACTAGGAAATATAAAACCCCTCGGCGCATGTGCATGTCGTCAATATTTTTTGAATGTACCTATTATATAAATTAAAAATAACAATGAAAGTCGATATTACGAATGAAATTAAGGAAAATTGCAATAAATGTATCAATAAGTGGATATTACGAATAAAATCCGTGAAAATTTAGCAAAAAAATTCATTGTTTGACTGTCGAATTTGAATATCCTATCCCGGCTCATTTTGCTGCAAATTATGAATCAAATTGATAAGATATCTCTATGGATGAGAAACAGACACAGGCGCAGAATAAAGCTTAAGCTATCAACGTCGCTTGGTTATCGTGGCACACAGAGCACTTCGACGCATGTTTTGTAGGACTTCGTACATATCGACCTTGGCGCATGCGCATGTCGTAATGCCTATCTAAAAAACGCTATAATTTTTTATTCTTCGTTGGTAAAAAGTGGTAATTCAAATTCCCTAATGAAATCATATGTGTTTTATCGATATCCGTTGGAATTTTTAAAATCGGGCCAGTTACCAACTTTTTGTCGTGAGACTATAACCCCTTTAGCTTCGCCTCGGGGTAATAAATAATTAAAGGAAATAAATTATTCAATTTTTGTTCATTCAAAAGAGTACAGATTTACATCAACTTTTTTGATAATATTTCATTGTTACAATTTCTTTTGTAGGCATTCAATTCAAGAATTAACAATGATCCTTCGAAATCTACAGCCAGATATAATACCACAACCGATGCAGTTTTTTGAGATATGGAATTGAATCGCAAGCATATGTGTCCTACTTTATTTACCACAAACCCATAATTACAAAGATTGAATGTACTGGCTGAGATCATAATTAGTTCATAATTTATAATAATTAATGTCAAAATATTTACTTTCATAACTCCTCAAAAAAAAATTATAATTACAATATCATTACCATTCCTCCATTTCATTATTTTATTTTCCTTAATTACTCTCAACAGTTGTCAATTTCAATGTGTCCGCTATTCAATAAAAGCGAAAGTATCCTGAAGCTACAGTTCCACCGGAGGAACATTTTGTTGCTGAATGTTTCTCCTTGTTGCCAAGGGTAGAAACTTATGGCAACATACGTAAATTTCTTGTTTCCACTGAAGCAACTAAAATTGTCAATAGTTGCATATTAATAAGTATAAACAATCAACATTCGTTTTATAAACATAAAGAAATTTTAAGGAACATTTAGGAACTTTTTGGAACATTTACGGAAACAAGCAACAGCAACAAAAACTCTCCTCAATGTTCCTCCGGTGGAAACGTAGCTATATATTTATTCGTACTTCACTGCACACGAATATTTACTAATTGCGTTCTCGATACGGATTTGTTTACGCATGTTTCCTATTTTTTACTCCTCAAAATGGAAACCGGCAACAAGTAGGAACAGTCAACATTTGTTACCGAAAAATAAAGAAATTTTAAGGAACATTTACAGGATCTTGCACCGTTTTATTATAAAACATCGTTTAACTAAACTTGGTAGTAGTGTAGCTAGGCCGGTTCTAGCTCACTTCAACTTTTCTTGGTTCTAGAACCAACACGTTGTAGAACCCATCCCCCACGTTGTAGAACCCAACCCTCACGTTGTAGAACCCAACCCTCACGTTCTAGAAATAAGACGTTGTAGAACCCAACCCCCACGTTGTAGAACCCAACCCTCACGTTGTGGAACTACCCGATCATAGCCACGCCCCGAAGTCGCGCATGCGCAGAACTGACTAGAACCGGCCTAGCTACACTACTCTTGGTTTAATTTTTAAACTGCGTTCATTTTTCTGGTCGTTGCACTAAGGAATTATAACCGACCCATTGCTAAACTGCGTTTTTGTATTATTTTGAATGAAGCAGCGATGTACATGAAGTAAAAAGAAGAAACAGAATTTATTTTTCTACTTTTCTAACCTAGTTTTAAGAGTAAAAATAGTTAGTATTATACAAGGGAAAAAAGTATTATAGAGCTAAATCTAATATTTTTTCCGTGTATAATACATAATTATTACAATATATTAAAGTCAGAAAATTATCGATGTGAAATTTGAATTTTTAAACTGGTAGGCTGTTGTACTTTTAGCGACAATTAGGCCTGCGTTGCTAAGGAAACCTTCAAAGTAACCAAATATCTGTCAATTGAATTATGTGATTTGATTTAAAAACTGCGAACTTAGTAGTTGTTTAGTAGTTATTTCGAACAATATAAAGTGAAAAAATGTCTGATTCCGAGTTATCTCTGACTCCACCGGAGTTAGTAGAAGCAGCAAAAGTAGCGTCACAAAAATTATTGTCAGCTAAATCGAGGAAAATTTACGAAACCGCGTATTCAAGATTCATGGAATGGAAGATGAAGAAGTAATGCAGTTCTTTCTCGGAGACGGTGTTATTGGCTTATTTTTCGGAACTGGCACATCAACAAAAGCCGTCAACAGTATGGTCGAACTATTCAATGATTAAAATTATGTTACAATCCAATAATAATGTAGACGTTTCAAAATATTTCAAACTAACTACATTTCTGAAACAAAATGAGAAAGGTTACACGCCCAAGAAAGCTGCGATTTTTACGAGTACACAAATTAGTGATTTTTTTAATAATGCTCTCGATGAAGTCGGGAGCGTCGCCTGCGAGGGGACCTGATAATATCGTTTAGAATCATAAAATTTAACTATGGTGACCTACAATCAATGTTCCCACTCCACCCCGACAGTCGACTGCGTGGCCACCATCTGAAGCTAAAGAAAGAAACTTTCCATATCCGAACCAGATAGCACTTCCTGAGCAACAGAATTTTTGATGTATGGAATGGTCTCCCTCAGATTGCAATCGATTCAGTGACTGTGAACCAGTTCAGAAATATGATTGACATTTTTTATTTTAGTAGAGCTTAGTTTTTGTTTGTTTTGGTATTCTCCTTATAAAGTAGTTTTAAATTTTTTACCATAGGTATTAGTCATTTATTTTTTGTTAATGGTGGGCAATTATAGGACATTGTCCTCTGTCCTTATTCAAATGAATAATTATAATAATAATAATAATAATATTAATAATAATAATAATAATAATAATAAAGTTAATTTAATGGCCAAGGTTGTTGTTGTATTTGGAATTGCAGGAGCTTGTCGAATTTGTGAAATCAGCCAGGTAACATTAGATGATATTGAAGATTCGGGAACGTTATTAATTGTGAAATTCAAGCAAACGAAGAATGATGTAAACAGGAGATTTGTAGTTACTGAAGAATATATTAAATTTTACCGAATGTACATAGCCCTTAGTCCAGCAGCAGCAAAGGATCACCGCCTGTTTTATGCATATCGCAATAGAAAATGTATCAATCAGGTTGTGGGTAAAAAACAGGTATATCAACGGCAGTTGTGTCCATGGCAGAAAAAATATAATTTCAACACAAGAAAATTAAACTGTTGTACCGAATAGTTCAAGGACCATGTCATTCATGCAATGCACATTTAATAATTGTAAAGTTGCTTTTTTTGTGATTTGTATTAAATATGCATAAAATAATAAGATAATAATGAAAGGAAAAGGGGACCACACTGATACTTTCCAGATAGAGCGAGAAACTGTGGATGTATGAACTCCATCAAATTGAGCAATACTGTGCAAATTTCCTCCATGGGCATACAATTTTAATGCTAAAAGTAGCTGATCCATGGGGGACAAGCTGTCATTCCTACAAAGTTAGATAGGTTTAATGGGCACTCTACCCGTGATATATTAATAAATTTTTTTTTCTGTGCATTTTTAATTATGGAGAGTAAATTTGAATTTATGAGTTAAATGAGTGCATTGTTCATTAGTATAGATAAACTATAAATCGACGTCTTCAGTTCCGCTGGCCAATTTTTTTACCACCTAGAGAGAATAACTGGAAAAATACCTATAAGGTGATTGTTGTTGATTGAACAAAAAAATCTATAACAATACAATATAATCAGATACCAAGACTTTTGCATAGCTTGACGATTGCCAAGCAAACATTTTTGAAATAAATATGTGTGTACTGTTACAGGCTACCATATTCCAGGAATTCTAGAACGTCTTTGTTGTCGTTATAGATATCAAACACTTCATAAAACATTTTAAACAAAAATTTGAGTGTCCACCGGCAAAAATTAAATTTTTAAGGAGGAAATAAACGGTTTCTTTTGCAAATAACCTCAAAATTTACTTAAACTATTCCACTACACCATCCGTCTTTTTCTTTCATCAATGATATCCATTCTGAGATATACTGATGCACGTCGAGGAATCCCGAACCGGAGAAATTATCATTTCATGAAATTGATTTCACAGCGACGCATTCACAATAATAACCAGTCGACAGTTGAGCAGTTACACTCAATCTGTATAGGTACTAACGACAAAATAATGAGTCGGGCGGCGACAGATACGAAATGAAGAAATAAATGCAATAATGAAGTGTAAGAGAAATAACGTATCATTTTCCAATTTGTGAATTAATTAATTGAAGTCAGGATAAAATAAAGGTTGGGGCGATGTTTTTTCCACGAAAACAAAAAACCTTTTTAAAATTGATCTTCGAAGCGTGAATAGGCGAACGAGATAATGAGTTGACCATCGGATTGGTGGTGATAATTTAGACATCTGCGATATTACAGCAATTTATTTTCCGTTAATGTTATTTGAATCTCTTCATTTGTAAGAAACGTCAATTTCATAGGTATGTTTTATTATGAACAAACACAAAACTTGAATTTAGTACGTTTATTATCACAAAAATACTTTGAAAAATATAACACTGCGATTGCAATTTTGGTCACTAGACCATCATCGGGCAGATTGAGTTAAGAACTAAATGAATAATTATAGATTTGTGCTTACGGGTGGAAAATAATTATTTCAGGTACCTGAATAGACAAGAGGAACACATTTCAAGAAGGACTAATAGAAGTGGATTTCCCAAATTGGTACAATAAAATGTTCTTAGAAAAGTCGTTATTGTTTGAATATACTAAATATAGGAGAAGATATCGAGTCAATCTGGTCGTTCAGCAAGATATCTTTCGCATTATGATTGATTTTAAAAATTTCTAGTGATTCTAAGTAAGTTAGTTTGGTTCCTTCTAGACAATAAATTTATTAATATATATATATATATATATATATATATATATATATATATATATATATATATATATATATATATATATATCGATGGTGTCCTGACAATATCTCCTATCTGCAAATTTTCTGAAATTTCATATTTAACGCCAAACAAACAAATGCATCGTTATACGCATGCCACGAACTGCACCCAACTGCAGCATTACAGTATCAGTATTCAAATTGTGTAAAGTAATATCTCCTAACTGAATTGCCCACATAACCTTAAAAAATATCTTCTATCTACAAGCGCGCCATATAACAGCATAAGTGGTTTCATGACAGGTGAGTTGTTTCAATGAAACAGTAGTTTTTACTTAGTATAAATCTAATATTCTAATCAACAACATGAAATGAAGCATAAAACTAGTTGTATTTGTTTTGTTGTAAGCTCATTAGAATTTAATTAGTAACATTTTATATGTTCATAAAGTTAGAAAACATAATCAGACTGCCTCTTTTCTAAATTTGTTTTTGCTAAACGTGCGAAACTCCACGTGATTACGGTAGCTATTTCAAAAATATATTCTTATTATATTTTTGAAAAGGTAAAATCCATGTATACCTACAATGTCTGATAGATCAAAAAGGATTCTCAATCTCGCCTTGAGTAGTGTTTCACCAGAGCAGAATATTTTTGAAGAGACTAGTAACATTAATATTGAAGAACTTCCAATAATTTTTGATGAGAACAATGTTTTCAATAATCTTATCACAAGGCATGATGTATAGTCACCCAACGACTGTAAATAACGATGGGTCAGTTAATTTCTGCAGTGTTATACCAACCATAGAGCACCCTAAAATAACAATTTCGCAAAATATTTCGTTAACTCCATTAACAACTACAGACTACGAAAACCAATCCAAGTCTAGTGACAACCCACTTACAGATTTTGACACTGATCCATTAATAACACAACGAACCAAAATGGAACTGGAATAGAAAGTTCTGAATCCCCAGATGTAGTTATACAATTTTCAACTAATGCAATAACGGACCATGAGGGTTTGAATGATGTATCAAACTTAAATGAAACTGCAGCAGAACACTACGAAAAAAGCGCCGCCATCATTTTACAATCTGCTGAGCAAGAAGAAAGTCAAATTCTAGATAACCATATCGAAACTGACTCAGAAGATGGAGAAACTCAACGGAAAAGAAGAAAGCTAACAAATACCGACACCTGGAAAAAAACGCTAATAAAAAGCTTCACATGAAAGGAAAGCAATATCTGGGATATACTCGAAGAGATGGTACTGCGCACTACAATATTATAAGAGAACCTCGGAAATTAGGCCCTAATGGTCAATCTAGAAATTGTGCTCGTTCTAAAAATAGATTCTGTTCAGATTTTTCCGAAAATCATCGAAGAGAACTCATTTCTGGTCTGAGACGAGTTGGGATAAAAAAAAAATTTTGTAGCATCACATGTGTCACGAGTGAACCCCAAACGTAAAAACACGAAACTTAAAGGCAAAGATATATATTTACCAGCTGATTATGTTAGAGCCACTATGGAAGGACGAAAAAAGCCGATGCCATATGAAACTCGCGAATTGAAACATCCTTTTTTTAAAAACTTTGCGGAAAAGAAATGCATGATATATCACTCGATTAGGCCAGGACAATGCAAGAACGATCCAACTGTAACCGACATAAAAGCCTTATCATACAGTCCCGACGGTATTATTCGATATAAGATTTTGATGACGAATAGCGAGAGTTGCCCATAAGACCGAAAAGTATTACTGTCAGTGATTGCAGTTACCCACAATTGCATAAATCAACATTAAAACTGTCTTACTCAAAGTGGAAACACATACAAGAATTAAAGTCAGTAATTCCGGAAGACTGCCATACGTTCTATGATAATTTACCAAAAAATGGAAAAAACTGAAGTTTATTTATATTTAAAGGAATTTTGTTTATTTTTATGTTTATGTGTAAGCAGAATATAAATTTTTATTTTGTTTATTTACTTTCCAATATTTGTAATAAAATCATAACTTTCAATCTTTATAGTTATTATAGAGTAATTCCACCTATCTAACTCAAATCTTCCTGGGGACACACTTGAAAAATTAGCCTAACCTAACCCAAACCACCTATCTCAAATAAAATCAAAACTAATATCTCCTATGTGTTTTTTCTTGATAGCCACCAACAAAAAAATTATGTTCATGTGAAAAATGTTGTAATAATGAATAATAAACATGGTAAAACTCTGCAGACAAAATCGACCTAATAGAAAAAAACTCAAACGGTTTTTTGTGTCTCCTGTAAAATGTCAAATTTTCAGATAGGAGATATTGTCAGGACACCATCGATATATATATATATATATATATATATATATATATATATATATATATATATATATATATATATATATATATACAGGGTGTACCAATCTTACGGCAAACTTCGGTATATGGGTTATTTTAAGAGATATCAAAAAATGTTATCGACAAAAATTGTAGATGTCTTTAAGGTCCATATTTTGAAATAACGTCGAACTATACAGAGTGTTGCATAACTCCATTACAAACTAAACATATGGTTTATTAAATAAGAACCCCTGTATATTATACCGAATTCGGATTACTCACATTTTTTTGAGCTTTTGATATAAGGTTTTGCTATGTTATACAGAGTACTTAAAAAGATATGGACACGTTCATATGAAAATCGTAGGTAAATCAACGCTCTGTAGCTTATTGTGCGTTGGAGAAAAAAAATTTATTTTGCCTAACAGAGTTTCGTTATATGATGCAATATTTTCGTTTTATATTAAATTTTAATTATTTTTTATTTTGTATACAAGGTGGACGGAAACTCGAACCTTTCATTTTCTCTCTTATTTCAAATAGAACATCCTGTATTTTATAGCACAAATTGAATCTTCTATTATGTAACTTTGATTTTTGTCAAGCATTCCCTATACCCAAAGTCAATGAAAACAGAGTTATTTTGTAATATTTATTGTGAACCATAATTATTAACCTTATATGTGAAAGCAATAAACGTTGAATGTAACAAAAAATCCTCTATAATAATAAATTTTGATAAATAATTTATTCTTAACAAAGCAAGTCACCAAAAGTATAATTCTAACCGTAATATTAAACTAAATGTTCAAAGTGTTCCCGTTAACATCAATGCAATGCTGAAATCCATTACATTTTCTAAGTTAGCGTTGACATTGATGTTAACGATGAACACTTTGAATATGTAGTTTAATATTACGGTTAGAATTATACTTCTGGTGACTTGTTTTGTTAAGAATAAATTGTTGATTAAAATTTATTATAATTTAGGATTTTTTGTTACATTCAACTTTTATTGCTTTCACATATAAGGTTAATAATTATGGTTCACAATAAATATTACAAAATAACTCTGTTTTTATTAACTTTGGGTATAGGGAATGCTTGACAAAAATTAAAGTTAGATAATAGAAGATTCGATTTGTGCTATAAAATACAGGATGTTCCATTTGAAATGAGAGAAAATGAAAGGTTCGAGTTTCCGTCCACCCTGTATACAAAATGAAAAATAATTGAAATTTAATATAAAACGGAGATTATTGCATCATATAACGAAACTCTGTTAGGCAAAATAAATTTTTTTTCTACAACGCACAATAAGCTACAGAGCGTTGATTTACCTACGATTTTCATATAAACGTGTCCATATCTTTTGAAGTACTCTATATAACATAGCAAAACCTTACATCAAAAGCTTCAAAAAAATGTGAGTAATCTGAATTCGGTATAATATACAGGGGTTCTTATTTAAAAAACCATATGTTCAGTTTGTAACGGCGCTATGCAACACTCTGTATAGTCCGAGATAATTTCAAAATATGGACCTTGAAGACATCTACCATTTTTGTTGATAATATTTTTTGATATCTTTTAAAATAACCCATATACCAAAGTTTGTCGTAAGATTGGTACACCCTGTATATATATATATATATATCTATATATATATATATATATATATATATATATATATATATATATATATATATATATATATATATATATATATATATATATATATATATATATATATATATATATATATATATATATGAAAGCCCATCTTGAGAGTTTCGGTGTCCCAAGGAATTTTTTGGAACCCCCCATACTTTTATATTTATCAGATATAATAAATGTTAAAAAATTCATTTTTTCATTCTCAAAACTAAATAAAAATTCTAATATTCAACAAAAATATAGTAACGATTATTCATATGAAAATTATTAAATTTTGAACCTAACTTTTTAACAGTAATTGGAAACAGTTTTGGAAATAAATGGTACTCAGTACGATCATGTGTATACGTACCATAGATATATAGGTACTACAAATTATTATTATATTACGATTTCTATGGTACGTATGCAAAAATCACCGTCGGGGTAACCGGAAATGAATTATAAGCTGTTTTAAATCGAATGTATGTTTCCTACAAAATTGAAATATTATTGTGTTGTATTATTTTTTTTAAATATTCAGCCTGAAAAATTCACCACCTTGAGACTGGCGCAATGCCCTCCTGAGGTAAATGCCCCAAGGTATGTGCCTCGTGTTCCTTGCCGTTATATATAAATATATATATATATATATATATATAAATATATATATATATATATAAATATATATATATATATATATATATATATAATATATATATATATATATATATATATATATATATATATATATATATTTATATATATATATATATATATATATATAAATATATATAAAAAGTATTGAAAAAGCCACGAATGTCGTGACGAAACGTCAACTTTTTAATAAAATCGAGTTTTTTGAGATTCAACAAGACTGTTATTGCTAATAAATATCAAAAGATTAGAAATAGTTCACAGGCAACAACAATTCGAATGAATATAAATATATATATATATATATATATATATATATATATATTATATAAAAAAAACTTTCCATTACGAAAGTAATCACGAAACGTCTAAGGCCACCGGTGACTTGTACAATGACAATTTGAGATCTATGAGGGAAACCTTATCTGCAGTAAAAACTGTATGTGCAGTATCTAATTGTCCTGAAGACCTGGCAGTTTTCAAAACTATGAAAAAAACAGTACTCTTCTGCGTGCTAATCACGGCCAAGAAGAAATCTTATGAATCATTTTTATCCAGTTCAACAAATTTTTCAAAAAAAGATTCCTGGAAATTAATAAATTTTGAAAGAAACCAATGTCATGGTATTACTAAAATTGACAGAGTTTGACACCCCACTGCTTTCAACCTATATTTTTGCAACATCGCTAAAGACATAATATCTGTTCTTTCCGGATTCAACTGACAATCCATAGATCTCATGAGAAAATTTATCAACACCCAGCAGTTCCTTTTTTCTTGAACCAGTTGTTGAAAATGAAGTATATGATGCAATCTTATCCCTTAAGAATTCATCAGCTACAGATATATATGAACTTAACAGTATGTTATTCAAAGAAAACGCCGACCTGATTACCCTCCTCTCACAATCATCATAAATTATTGTTTCAGTTCTGGTATTTTTCCCGATTCTTTTAAAATTTCTAAAGTTCTACCTTTGCTAAAAAAAGGAAATGCTGACTGTTTAGAGAATTTTCGATCCATTTCCATTATACCTGTGCCCTCCAAAGTAATTGAAATAATCTTGAAACACAGGCTATATAAATACTTCGAAAACAATACATTGTTTGACAATGCACAATTTGGGTTCAGAGGTGGTAGCTCAACAACGAAAGCGCTTTTGCAAGTTATAGCAGACGCAGTTGAGAGTCTTGAGGAGGGTAAGCATACTAGTCTCACACTGTGCGACCTAACCAAGGCCTTTGACTGTGTAATCTCATGAGATACTGATTGGCAAACTCAATCACTATGGATAAGAGGTATTCCACTGAAACTGTTCGATTCGTATCTATCTCAGAGAAAACAAGCTGTCTCTATCAATGGTGTTGTGTCTGACCCAGGACACATTGAAAATGGTGTCCCTCAAGGGTCTGTTTTTGGGACCACTATTATTTATTATTTACATTAACGATTTCATCACTTTTTACTGCCGAATAAATCTGTCTTATTTGCTGCGATACTACCATAATTAAACTCTGCCAAGAATATCAACACTCTCGAACAACTAGCCATGGATACTGGAACTGAAGCTAATAAATGGTTTACAGCGAATAAATTAAATCTGAATCAAGCCAAGACACAATCTTTAACTATCTCTTCACATATCGAAGTCACACAGGGTTTATCAGTGAAATTATTAGGGGTATACATTGATGACAATTTGTCTTGGGTCAGTCACATACATTATTTATGTAGAAAATTGTCAAGTATAATCTTCATGCTTCGAAGACTGAAACGAATATTAAGCTTCACAGCTCTTAAAATTGCTTATTTTTCACTGTTTCATTCGCATATATGCTACTCGATAATTTTATGGGGGTCATCGTCCCATTCCACTAAAGCTTTCATCCTACAAAAAAAAGCCATAAGGATTTTAACAGGAGCGGATAGGCGTGATTCTGCCGACCTCTTTTTGCAAAGCTGGAAATTATGACTATTCCATCGGTTTACATTTATAGTTCCGTATTAGAAATCCACAACAAGCAAGATTCATTAACCAAGAATTCAGACCACCATAATTACCCAACAAGATCCGGAAATCTTCTGAGATGTCAACGATATAGGTTGAATAAATCTAGGGATAATTCGCTGGACCTTGACCTTTACAACAAACTTCCAGTTTACTTCAAAGATCTTCCTCGGAAACTTTTCAAGAGTAGAGTGAAACATTTTTTCCAAACTCACTGTTTTTACTCTACTTCAGAATTTCGCAGTTTCAATTTTCCCTCAACTCTGAATTTGTTGAATGAAGCAGACTGATCTTACTCCTATGAGCACCGGTTTACGTGATTCCCATTAGCACACTTTTGGTTTGGTGGGTGTATATGTGTATAATTGTATTTTATTTATATATGTCAAGTATAATTGTGGATATGTGTAGGTATATCTGTCTCGTGTTCGCAAGACATTTTAATTTGTTATTTTCATACACACATGAATGTATTGACTTGTGTAAATGCTGTACTGCATATAGCACCAATAAATTATCTTTATCTTTATCTTTATATATATATATATATATATATATATATATATATATATATATATATATATATATATATATATATATATATATATATATATATATCAGGGGCGGCTAGTCAAAGGAGGCTAAGGAGGCTAAGCCTCCCCAAAAATATTCCATGTATCACTAATATATATATTATATTGAATAGTCAGCATTCAGCATATTCATATTAATCAAAATCATATTATTTTTATGCCACCTAACCTTCCTTTCAACCTACATTATATAATATAATTTATTAATTAAGATAGAAGGTATTTTACATTTACTGCATTTCATTCATTTCAAGATTTGTGGCAACGCTGCGAATGCTTAGAAAGGTATATTCCTCAACGTTAATTATGCCTGCCACATAAAAGCAAACTCACACCAACTCAAAACAGAATACGTTATTGCAATAGTAAACCAAAACACATGTAAATGGCAACACGGAAGGAACCCAGATTCATACAATATCGACCAATCACACTATAGAATTTCGCATGACGTCGAGTCAATTTCGTTGGAAATCGTAATGTGTCGTAATTCGCGCTAATGGCCGCCATCCCGCCAGCCCGCAGAAGAGTTCGCGTATTGTGTAAAAATGAGTTTCTTTACTGAAATTAATTTCAAAAATTTCAATGGCGACTTAGTGGAATATTTGTTATCCCATAACTTTAGTGCTCTAAGTTATGAGGATAAAGTTTTGATAAAAACAGTGAGACCTACCCCTGAATTGAAGAATTTGGTGCAGTATAACAAAAAACAAAACCGCGGTTTCAATACAAAGAATTACGAGCGGCAATCCATGCCTCACCGGATCACAGGTAAAAAATAAATTATTTTGTTGGCAGTGTTTACTTTTTACTAGTGAAAATGTCTCTGTTTGGGGCCGCTTAGGATTTGACGATTTAAAAAAATTTATCACGTTCTTTGGAAAGGCACGAAAAATCCCAGGAAACATGTCGTGTCGCGGATCAAATTTAAAATGTTTGGAAAAAAAAACATTATTAATGTTATTGATACAGCACGTGTTCAAGAGTTAGAAAAATACAACGAAAAAGTTAAGGAAAACAGAGAAATATTGGAGAAACTGGTCGACATTATATTATTTTTTATGTCGCCAAGATATAGCTATTAGGGGACAAGATGAAACAGACGAATCTAGCAATAAGGGAAATTTTAAGGAACTTCTTGATCTATTTTGCAAATATGACGAAAAGCTGTATAATTTCATTAACAACGCTACAGTTTTCTCCGGAACCTCAAAAACAACTCAAAACGAAATTATAAACTCTGCTTCCTATGTTTTGGAAACTTTTATCGAAAATGAACTTAAAAATGTTAATTTTTATTCCTGGCAAGTAGATGAGACAACTGACATTAGCTGTAAATCGCAGTTGTCTATAATATGCAGGTTCGTAAAAGATGGAACGTTATTTGAGAGATTTTTAGGTTTTCATGATGTCAGTTCTGGAAGGTCTGCCAACGATTTATTCGATTTTTTAAATGAGAAATTTTCGAAGTTTAATTTTCAATCTAAACTTATAGCACAAACCTATGACGGCGCAGCGGTTATGGCTGGCCATTTAAACGGTCTACGAACAAAAATTAAATCTGTTGCTCCTCAAGCTATTTTTACACATTGTTATGCACATAACCTGAATTTGGTTTTAAGTACTGCTTGTAGTTCTATTAGGCAAGTTAGAATTTTTTTTTCAAATTTATCTGCATTTTCAACATTTTTTTCAAAATCAACAACGCGCACAAAATTTCTAGATGCAATAGTAGGTAACAGAATTCCAAGTAACGCACCAACTAGGTGGAATTTTACTTCAAGAGCTATCTTTACTATACACAATAATAAGGATAAAATTTTAGAGGCTCTTAATTCTATAGTTGAAAGTGAGGAATTTTTCACCGATAAAGTAACTTTAAATACCGCACGCGGATTAATATCTTACTTACAAGATAAGGAATTTATATATTTTTTAAACATCTTTAGATTAATTTTTGAACAAACAGAAATAGTTTTTCAAATCTTACAGCACAAGTTTTCAGATGTGATTTACTCACGAAATCGGCTCAAGTTTCTTTTGGAGAAAATTTCAGAATTTCGTGCAGAAGTTTATTTCAAAAAACTATTTTCTGTATTTCAAACGACTGATGATACGACTCAATTTAGCCCAAAACGAAAGAAATTCAGCTTCGCAGATATGGAGCTTCACTATAAGCAAATATTTTATGAAATTTTGGATACTATTAGGGGTCAAATAGAAATAAGGTTCTCTGATTTGAAAGAACTGCATTTCTTCGAATTACTCAATAAAAATTTGTTTACCGGATTTTCGGCTAATTTTCCAGATAACCTTTTGGAAAATTTATGTCAAAAATACACTTTTTTTGATAAGGTGGCCCTAAAGAGTGAACTGCGTTGGTTCTTGCTGGGCAACAATTGATTAATTCCTCGAATAAGTAACAAATTCGTTAAGTAGGTAGGTAGGTTCCTATTTTGTGATAGAAAAAAAAATATGATGAATAGATGAATTGATTAATTGGCTGAGAAGAGTTTTTGTGAATATTTTTTTTCCAAACAAATTAATAGCTTAGGGTGCTTGTTTTACTTTGATTCTAAATTATAAGGCGGTTGACCTTGAAATCCTAAAAACTTTCGCCTATGGTGTATTTTTTAACACCTCTTGTAGCCTCCTCAAACCAAAACCTCACGAGCCGCCACTGATATATATATATTTGTATATATATATATATATATATACATATATATATATATATATATATATATATATATATATATATATACATATATATATATACATATATATATATATATATATATAAATATATATATATATATTCCCGGTACATAGTACATATTGAAATCTCCAGCTGCTCCCATCCAACTAATGATCTGAAATTTGGTATCTAGGATTGCTTCGGAGACAAAAAAAGCTATCAAAATTCTTATAAACTTCTCTCACCGCTGCCACTTTTATTTAGATATTTTGTTTTCATTTACATATTTCTTTCGGTACATATTGACATCTACACCGGTTCCCATTAAGCCAAATGAGATGCAACTTGGTTTTGGATTTTTTTTTAGAGGCAGAACTAAACTATCAAAATTTCGGTAAATTTTTCCAACCACATTCTTACATAGAATTTCGTGTTTTATAAAAGTTGCTCAGTATCTACACATGAAGTTACAGAGTTGAAGTTTGGTTAGTAGATTGACCTCATGTTGAAATACGTTACTTTGTAGGTTACAACTCTTTCCTCAACTGCGCTGTCCTTTGCAAAGTCTATTGATACACTTCGCGTTTTTTTTTTGAATAAAAATTTTTTTTTTATTTGGTTTGGCTATTTTTCCAACCATTATGTATTCTGTTCGAATCGTATGCACATCTCGTAAAGAAATTCTACCTTAGTGAAGGAGCTCTGGTACTCAAACAATTTTTTTATCCTTGTCGAACCTGCCATCTAGTGACAATTTGTAAATTTTCTAGAACTTCTTCGCCAAAAACAAACCTACTACCTAATTAGTAAATCACATCCTAGACGCAGAATAGTTTCTTATTTCAGTGTAAATAAGTTAGAAATACACTTAAACTTTTCACTTATTTTAGTGAAATCACAAGTGGTATTATATTCAGTATATTCACTAAATTTGAACTCAATTAAAGAAAAATCACAAATTTGTTAATCTGGCGAATTCAACCGTAAATTATGAAATAAAATGTCAGATTTGATGAGTAGTAGGTATATTTCCTTTTAATGAACAAATCTACCCCTTATTTGAAATTCCCAAACGACAATCCGAGGGAAGAACACACAGATTCAGGAATCTTTTTTAAAAGAGCGTATTTTCAAACGCCGAATTATTTTTCGCTCCAATTGAAAGGTTCGCACGAATCGACGGAACGGCTCGGATGTGTTTACCTTCTCCATTTTTGCGAAATCATCAGCGTCGTCATCATGATCTCTCCCAGTTCAAACATCGCGTCGAAGCTCAAACGTATAAAAAATCGCAAAATGCTTGAATCGCGCGTTCCCCTTTGTTAGGCCCTCAACATTTGACGTAGCTGGAAAAATACGGAGATCTAAGCCTTAATTAAATGTTGACTCTGCGTCCCGTACGGCCCGGATTTTCGTCTATTCTGCAACGCTGCCGTTTTCGACGTGATGGATGAAACCCTGAATTTAAGGTAGAAAGCGAAGCTAAGGGAGGGTTGAGTGGAATAGGAGAATATATGTTGTCGAACGAACTTGACAGTCGTCGTCTTGTTCATTCTCATAGTTCTCCGTACTAGTATGAAATACATATACAGGGTGATTCATTACCTAATAAGTGTAAATATTTCACAAAGAAAATCGTGAGCCTGAAATATGAGGATTTTGAGCAAGACATTTCGATAAAATAAAGCTTTTGTGACGATGTTGACGATATTTTAGTAGGCTTTCAAGGTTCAAATAGACAAATAACCCAATATTTGAATAAGTTGATAGAATCCATCTTTACTACGTGATAATTTAACATGATGAACAAAAACAAAACTTGAATTTACTACGTTTATTATCACAAAAATACTCTGAAAAATATATATATATATATATTGTATATTGCAATTTCGGTCACTAGACCATCATCGGGCAGATTAAGTTAAGACTTGAATACACAATTATAGATTTGCGCTGGTGGGAAAGAATTATTGCAGGTAGCTAAATAGACAAGAGGAACACATTTCAAGAAGGGCTAATCGAAGTGGATTTCCCAAATTGGTACTATAAAATGTTCTTAGAAAAATCATTATTGTTTGAATACACTAAATATAGGAGAATATTATATCAAGTCAATCTGGTCGTTCAGCAAGATATCTTTTGCATTATGATTGAGTTTAAAAATTGAAAACACCAACAATGTTTTTTGAAAAATAAAACGGATTCAACGTTTTCAAATCATTCTCGTGAAAACCACCACCCGTTTCCACAAATAGATAATTTTCAAATTATGCACAAATTACCGAAAGGAACCAAACTAACTTAATTAGAATCATTAGAAATTTTTAAACTCAATCATAATGACAAACCGGGCGAAATTTAGAATCTCGTTTTAAAGAACATATTTCTTGCAATAGTATGAATCTGGGATATTTGAACATATTAAAACCACAAGGCATAAAATCACGATAGTAGATATTTAAATTCTACATATTTGCAATAAAGGAACCTCAATGAATCTGTTGGAAAGTTTGGTAATTAAGAAGCTTAGGAAAAACACAGAATTCCAAACTGTAAATAACCAATAAGACACTTCTAAAGCTTTGAGGGTTAGATATAAATAGTTTTACCTGATATTATGTCTACATTTACTTGACAATGATGTGAACAAACAGGTTGTACCTATATTTCAAATACATTGTGTTGGAAATTGACGAAAATTATCATAACGCACGCTAATTGTACGAGGAGAAATGAAGCAACTTCCATCGATTAAATACTTTATAATCCTTGTCGTATAAGACTCTGGATTTCTACGGCAATGAATTATTCGCAGCTTTGGCTGCATTTTCTATGATATACTTGGGTGAATTCATTTTCCTTTTAATTATTTTTATAAGCCTACACAAAGAATACAGCAATGACATTCACTAAACATGATGACAAAAATATTCACAAACATCAAAATATCAACAAATGATATGCCTACTATGAGAAGAAAAATGGATAGGAGCAATGAACCGATTTTAGAATCGATTTTCATTATAATAAAATAATTTTTTCGTGAAAAATAAAATCTTGCATGCACCACGTGCGTTACTAGATCCTAACGCCCATCGGGCGTAAGGATCTATATAATGCACTTGTACATAAATAACTATTTATTTCTGTTTATTTGAAATGAATTTCTATAGAATAAATAGCTCATCATTATCGCTAATTCATTCAATATGTTCAATAATGAATTTATTAATTTTTTCGATTTTTTTATAATTTAAATACTTATTAGTGAGACAAATACGTTAAAAACAAACTTTACATAATCTTTGAGTTATCCATAAACGGGATTTATTAGCATATGCTCCCAGATCCTCGATAACGATATCCCCCGGGGTGGTTTTCGAGTAGTCGCCGCCTCGGTCCCCGAGAGGGCGCGAAGCCATCTCCCGACCCTCCCCAATTAGCGGGGCACATGATACCGGGGAATAATGACCGGCCGCGCGTGTCCCGTTGCACCAGCACGCTTGATTGAATGGACCGCCGGCGGAATCTCTGATTTCGACACGTGATACTAAGAGTTTTCGCGTAATGAGAAATAAAAACCGCGGGAGGCGGAAGAAATACGATATCTGGTTTACGGTCGACGATGGAAGATCAGCGTTTATGATGAGGAAGGGAAGTTCCAAACAAAATATAAAAAATCCATATAAATACCTAAGAATAAGAGTGAAGAAAAAATTTTGTCAATTTTTTGACAAAGAGAAGGTTTAGATTTGGTAACTATAGTTGAATTTTATATAGAGAAGGAGTCCTGTAGGTTAAAATTTATATATCATATTTATTACAATACTTATATTGAATTGCACTTCTGAAGAAAAATTTTCGTAGAGATACTACTTCGGCATTTTAAATAAACATTGTTTGCGTTCATACTGCCAATGTACATAACATTCAATTTACAAAATTGAGTGGTTTACGGTCTACTTTCGACTATCAAAAAACAGGTACACTTATAGGACAGCTTTTCATAATGTACCTATACATGTAACTGTGAACAAGCACTAAAATCTAAGAACTAAAAACTAAATACAGTGTTTTAACGAATCATTCACTAATTATATAAAATGTAATTGCAAGATTGATGATAACAAAAGAAAAAACAACAAATATGAAGAATCGCAATAACATGCAAGAATGAAACAACATGTACGAACAGAGGAATATTTTTATTTCGCATTTGCTTCATAAATCTCTCGGAGTTGAGATAATATGTTTTATCTCTTTTTTAAACATTTCTATGGATGTTGAAAATAGATCAAAGTTTTCGCATATCTGATTGAACTCTTTGCACATCGAATAAATTGGACATTTCAATAGTATATTCGTTCTTGGAGTAGGTAAATGAAAACAAAGTGAACTTCTACTGTTCAAACGAGGTATATTAAAGTTTAGCTGAAACTACGTAATGACCACAACTGACGCAACGTATTCCGAAAACTCACGAATTTTACATTTTTTCGTATGATTGTGATAGCATTGTTATTCATTGGTCCCATAATTATATTTTTGCATGATAATATCGTTTTCAGAAAACATATTATATTGTACATGACCCAAATGAAAATATTGTTTTTGTTCAACTAAATCCTGAATAAATTTTGCTCTTCATTTGTTGTTGATCTATTTAATTGTAGGCATCAGGCATTCAATACCTACATAATATATAGCGAAAGGAACTTCGTTCAAAACGGGTATCCCACGTCACATCTCTTTTTTTAAATCCTTACCGAACCTGCCATCTAGTGAAAAGTTGTAGATATTCAAGAATTTCTTCTTAAAGAAAAAACCTGAAGGAAGAACAGAATATCTTGAAAGGTAGAATCGAATTCTAAAATCCAAAACATATACTACCTAATTAACAAATCACATCCTAGATTCAAACTGGATCTCCACTAGTGTAATTGAGGTAGAAATATTGGTATTGGTAGGTGAAGATGGTGACCGATGCGCTGCGACCTTATTAGATCTATTGTGCCCCATCTTTTTCTGCTTCTCGATGTGTTCTAGTTTTACAGCAGCCCCTCAAGCCTCAATACCTTCAGGAATTTGAGGATTTTAAGGGGGTCTATTCGTGGTATTTCTTCCACAGTCAGCTGGTATGATCCCAGTGTGTTCAGTCTATCATGGTGCACAGCATAGCACTCCATCAGTATATGGTGGGGTGTTTCTGGACGTTCCTTGCAGAATCTGCAGGTGCTGTCCCCCTCTAAACCTAGCTTCCTTATGTGTTCTTTGAGTCTGCAATGCCCCGTAAGAAATCCTGTGATTGTCTTTAAACTAGTTTTGCTGAGGTTAATCAGTGTCTTCGATCTTGCTCGGTTGAACTTTCCGAGGAGATCTTTGGCCTGCCTCAGTCCTGGAAGTCTTTGCCTGTATGTTGCTCTCATTGCTTCTTCAGCTTTACTGAGTTCTTCTTGGAAGTAAGATTTTCCAAGTCCGCAGAAAGGCTCTGGCCCGATTAGTGGCGTTGACGCACCCTTTCGTGCCAGGGTGTCTGCTTGTTCATTACCCATCACTCCGGCGTGCCCTGGCACCCAGAGGAGGATCACTCACAGGTAGAAATATATATATATATATATATATATATATAGGTATATATATAGGTATATATATATATATATATATATATATATATATATATATATATATATATTTTTTTTTCACTCATTTTATTCAAATCGAATGAGATATTATATTCACGAAGCATATTCTGTAGATTTGAACTCAATCAAAAAAAAATTCTGTGAATCTTACGAATTCATCCGTAAATGATGTAATAAAATATGTCGCCGAAAAATACATATTTGATGAGTAGTAGGTTTACTTCCTTTTAATGAACAAACCCACCCCTTATTTGAAATCCCCAAACGACAATCCGAGAGAAGAACACACAGATTTGGGAATCTTTTTTCAAAGGGCGTATTTTCAAACGTGGAATTATTTTTCTCTCCAAGTGAAAGGTAAGCGCGAATCAACGGATAGGCTCCGGTGTGTTTACCTTCTCCATTTTCGCCAAATCATCAGCATCGTCATCATTATCTCTCCCAGTTCAAACATCGCTTCGAAGCATAAACGTATTCAAACTCACAATTTTTTTTGCCTCTATACATTTATATTCATATATAAAAAAAATTTTGAGTTTGAATACGTTTATGCTTCGAAGCGATATATATATATATATATATATATATATATATATATATATATATATATATATATATATATATACCTATATAGATAATTAGTTAGTAAACGAACTTACTTAGAAATTTTAAAACTCAATCATAATACAAAAGACGATATTTTGCTGAACGACCAGATTGACTTGATATATTCTCCTATATTTAGTGTATTCAAACAATAATGATATTTCTAAGAACATTTTATTTTAGGTACCAATTTGGGAAATCCACTTCGATTAGCCCTTCTTGACATTTGTTCCTCTTGTCCATTTAGGTACCTGTAATAATTCTTTCCCACCCGTAAGCCTCAAATCTATAATTATGTATTCAGTTCTGAACTCAATCTGCCCGATGATGGTCTGGTGACCGAAATCGCAGTTTTGTATTTTTGTGATAATAAACTTTATAAATTCAAGTTTTGGTTTTGTTCATCATGTTCAATTATCACGTAGTAACGACGGATTCCATCAACTATTACTTCATTCTGACTGCTTTTTAATACATATTTGCCCGATTTCACCAACTAATTCCTAAAGTTAGACAATACTTAAATCGGATTTAGGAATTCCTAAGTGCAATTTGCGTTTCACTACGCGTTAAGTAATGCCTAAAGCCGATAGGAAATACCTAACATTAGGTGTGCCTAGAGTATTTAGGAAATGCTTAACCTTAAATTGATATAATGAAATTATTATATTTCTATCATGCATTCTCTTCTTCCTATCCTTTGTCAAATTTACAGTCTACTATTAAAAAGTGGTACCAATTACCTATATGTACAAAACTTTCCAAATCAAGTTTTCAACAAAGTATTTCTTAACTAAGAGTTTCTTAGGTTGGTGAAATCCGATTTAGGTAAGTATCGGATTTAGTAGTGATGCCGCCGAGACGAGAGATTCTCGTCGAGAATTTCTCGTTTCTCTCGATCTCTCGAGCAAACATTTTTTACAATTTTACAAATTAAACAGTTAAGCCGTTATTTATGTCATGTTTCCTATAGTTTTTATCAAAGTATTATGCAAAAATCGTGATAAATATTTAGATAGGTATATCTCTCGTAATATCCTTCGAAAATAAGCAGTGCTTTTTCTTATTTATGATGTATGTTCAGTATTACGTGAACCTAATGTACAAGGAGAATTTTATAAAAAAAAACGTTTCGGAGTTAAATGAAGAAAAAAGGCTATATTTACACACCTATAAAAATGCAGGAATTTTAAATATTCATATTTATGCTGAATTTTTTTATCTTGTGCATTGATTAAATCAACTAATAAAAGGTATACATTTAAAAGTAATTAATACATATTTTTTTAATGAAAAATAATATATAAAAAAGTATACTCCCTCATTTACTATCTAGCAAGGTGTTTACATTAGGTTAGAAAAAGGACTAGTCCTGACGTCACTGAAAGAATTATATATAAGTATATATTCTTAAATGATACAATTAATACACAAATAGGTATTTTTTCACCCATTTCATTGGTTTATTATATTATTTAGGTACTTTTAATAATTTCATTTACTTTTGTAACTATATTACAATATACCAAAATACAATAAATTCTTGTAATTATCAAAAATAATATTTTTTTACTATTAACTTTAGATATCCATTATTGACCGTTTAACTGTTTAACGTTAAAAGTTACATTTTTCACTCGCAACAAGGAAGAAAAATGGCACTTTTTCTCCCTCCTCCGTTAGGGAAGAAAAGTCTCCCTTTACCTCAATACACATTTTTCGTTTTTATTATAAAATTTTTCCTCCCTCTAGTGTCCTGGCATTAGATAATATGAGTTATTTATTACCTCCAATTAATTGCTTCAGATGTTATAGTTTGCCAGGTTTTTTAAGTATTGTTGTGAAGTACAAGGATAAATCGGAATAAAACTAAATTTTATCGTATAGAATTTTTTTTTATGTTGGAAAGGTAGAAAATTATATACATTCCTCAGGAGAAAAGTTCATTTCAGTGTCGTACTCATAAGAAAGGTTTGGAGGGAGCAAGCCCTAATAAAATACATAGGGATTTAATATATTTATCGAGACGAGACGAGACGAGAGAAACGGACTCTCGTCGAGACGAGAGTCACATTTTCTCTCGTCTAAGGAGACGAGACGAGAGAGAGCCTTCTCTTGTCTCGTCTCGTCGAGAGGCAACACTAGGATTTAGGTATTTCCTATTGTAGGAATTACTTAGTTAGCAACTTCCTAACATCTCGTTGGTGAAATCTAACTGAGTGTCTCACCATATCTCTTTCTGTTTTTTTAAATACTATCAGAGCTGGAAATTCTCACTAATATCTCAAAAAATAATGTTTATCAATATGACTCAAATATCAACAGAAAAACTCTCGTTGAAGGGGTAAGATATTGTAAATCATTGCCAAATACTAGCACAATAATGTTTTTGAATCTCTTTATTTTGAACCAAATATATCATGGTGAGTTAATATTTCAATCCGAGATTCTCAACCTGTGGGGCTCAGCACACCAAAGGGGGCGAGCGAGCATATACAAGAAAAAATTTCATATAAAAAGTGTTGCCAAATGACAATTAACTTCCGTTTTTTTTTTAATTTGTAAGGTACTAAATTAAGGTCGCAGTTTAAGTTTAAAGACCCAAAACTCAAACTACATTATTATTGCATACATTTTATTGAATGCGGGGGCGCAATGACAATTATCATTGATAAGTTGGACGCGAAAGGTGGATGATTTAAGTCATGACTTTGTTGAAAGAAATATGATACAACTGTCCACCATTGTCGTTTTTCGACCCCTTTTTTTCAAACGATTATTGATAAACCTAGTCAGTGATAACCGATCAACCTGTCTCTATTATTTAGCTCATCTTTACCTTGATACGCTGGCGAAGGGTGGCATAGCACACTCGAGTAAATACGCACCTGCCATCATTTTCCGGATTACAGATACATCTTGGACCATTGTTACGAGCAGATTGTTTAATGTTAGAAACTGCTGGATTGAATATAATGTTTCGAGATAATACTCATAACAGGGGTTATGGAACACACCCCATGCACAATTGCATTAGCGTCAGATGGAGTTTCTGTCAATTGTTGCACTTTGTTCTCCGCTACGAGGATGGTTCATTGGAATCACCTGTATAGGTTTTTGAAAGTTATTTCAGGTGGGATGTGCACGTGTCTTGGTTAGAAAGTGGAGTGAATTTTTTTGCTGGAGATGTGGCACTTCATGCAAACATACCAGTATAATAAATCAATTATACTTTCGCCACAAGTATTATTTATAACACATGATTGCATTAAAACAATGGTTTATACAATTAATTTACTCATTTTTACCCCGAAGCGAAGCTAAAGGGGTTATAGTGTCACGACAAAAAGTTGGGATCTGGCCGGATTTTAAAAATTCCAACGGATATCGATAAAACACATATGATTTCATTAGGGAATTTGAATTCCCAATTTTTCTCAACGAAGAATGAAAAAATTTAGCCTTTTTACCCCGAGGCGAAGCTAAAGTCTCACTACAAAAAGTTTGGATCTGGTCCGATTTTAAAAATTCCAACGGATATCGATAAAATACATATGATTTCATCAGAGAAGTTTTGTTCCCAATTATAATATATAATAAAAAATTATAGCGTTTTTTAGATAGGCATTACGAAATGCGCATGCGCCAAGGTCGATATGTACGAAGTTCTACACAAAAAATGCGTCGAAGTGCAAATATTGACGACATGCACATGCGCCGAGGGGTTTTATCATTCCTAGTGCTACGCAGTAGGGTGTCCTTCATTTTTTTTAAAATAGAATATACGCATAACGCGCGTTTCGGTGAAACTTCACCTTCTTCATAAATATGAAAATGTTTTCATAAACAATTGTTTAAATATGTTTATATCTTTGCATCAAGTATCGGCCTATTTATCCAAAACATAATGATTGTCTTCGGTTTCACTTTTCACTTTAACTCTGCATATAAGTTTTTTTGTTATCTACCTGTATATTATTTGTTGATTTTACCTAAGATACGGTTGCTATAAATACACTCATAACGCTCGCTACTTGTACGGGGAGAAATGAAGCAACTTCCATTGAATAAATATTTCATGAATCTTGTCGTATACGACCCTGGATTTCTCCGGCAATATGAATTATTCGCAGATTTGGCTGCATTTTCTATGATATTCTTGGGTAAATTCATTTTCATTTCCATTATTTCTATAAGGCTATACAAAGAAAGCAGCAATGACATTCATTAAATATGATGACAAAAATATTCACAAACGTCAAAATATCAACAAATGACATGCCTACTATGAGAAGGAAAATGGAAAGTATAGGAACAATGAACCGATTTTAAAGTCGATTTTTCATTATAAGAAAATAATTTTGTTCGTGAAAAATAAAATCTTGTATGCACCACGTGCGTTACTAGATCCTAACGCCCATCGGGCGTTAGGATCTATATAGGTAACGCACTTGGTACATAAATAACTAATTCAACTTTCATTTCAAAAAAATTTTTAGAAAAGTTAGATTTCATATTTTTATCCCAGTAAAAATTAATCTTCTATGCTCTTCTATATTTTTCTTGATGCAATGCATACAATGTATATATGTATTTAAAAAATCATGCCCGTGTTATTGTTATTAACCTGTCTTTTTTCAACAATAACAGGGAATTGTAGTTAGAAAACCAACTTCATTGAATAGTTATAAAGTTTCGTGATTTTCTGGAAACTTTCGAAAGATTGGAATTGATTAAGTAATTATGAATTTTAACAGAATCAAAAAGTCAGAAAATAGACAATTGTGTTTCAAAATACGGTTGTGGCCGTTTTGAGTTACTAATTACGTCCTATTCAGTATAATTTTAGAAGTCTTTTTATATTAGATGGTAAGGGCAACCACCAGAAACCCTTGGCCATGTAATGTACAAAACAGGTTTAGTTCTTGATTATTTGATTTAAGGATTTGCCTTTAAAAAGAATAAAACTAATGTTGTAGATGTGTTTGATGGTTGGTTGAATGTTCTGAAGTTGTGTATGGTGTTGAAAAAATTAAATATGTATTATTGTTCTACTAGAGAAAGGGTTGGAGAATTGTGGCCTCTTATTGCTAAGAAAAGACAAGTAAATATGCAAAGATATATATATATATATATATATATATATATATATATATATATATATATACATATATATATATATATATATATATATATATATATATATATATATATATATATATATATATATATATATATATATATATATATATATATATATATATATATATATATATATATATATATGTATATATATATATATATATATATATATATATATATATTTTGACAAAAATTAAGATATAACTGATATAATTTTAAAAATTAAAAAAAGAGTTGAAAATTATACAAAAATTTCAGACTTAGGTGTTTCTATGGATCAAAAAGAAGAATAAAATTGAATTATAGTTTTACAAACTGATTTAATGTTAAAATATGTTGAAAATACATGAACCGAGAGTATTATCACAGTATCACCAAAATTTTTGCTAGTATATTTATTCTTGCTTCGGATCTAGATACCGCATTAATTCGTCATTTTAATGCTTTAAGTTAACGAAAACTAAACAATCTTTCCTCCGAATAAATCTTTTTATAGTCAATTTTAATTAATAGATATTTTCAGTAATGGTATGGACTAAGAGCTCAAAACATATATAATAATAATAATAATAAATTCATTCACTCACATAATAATACAAGCAGTACAATACGTTATAATAGAAGTAGTAAAAGATAATAGTAATGAACACTCCACTAGAACGTCCTATTGACTATCACACGACAGGCATTAATGAAATGGGGAATGGACTAAAACAAATACTAAATACTATGATATGATGAGTAAATATACTCGGTAAGTAGAATACTTGTTCCGAGACAGTGTAGCAATTGAAAATATAAAATATGAAAATATAAAAAATATAAAAAACATCAAAATATCAAAAACATAAAAAATTTAAAAAATTTAAAAAATACACACATATGCACCTTAATAACTGAGTTATTCATAATGAGACACAATGAATTTAATGAAATTAAAACAAGAAACAATAGATTTTTTCAACATCGACTTTTGGAATATTTGAATTTGGATCTATATCATCTGGAGATTGGTTGCATGGGAGATGCGATATGGAAACAAAAATTTTCCTATCAGGATACCTTATAAAATGTAACTTCATTCAATTTATATTTTCGTTTCTATCAAACTATGAACGTATGCCCTAGTTTAAAACTTCTTTTGAATGTTTTATTTGACATGCTTTTAAGTTCATCGGGGATGCTCTTGTAGAGTTTGGGTGCCAATAACTCATTTGATCTCTGTCCTATAGATTTTGTCATGAAGGGGATCAAGTGTAATTTTTTTCTACGTGTGTCATATTCATGATTGCTTTCTTTAAATTTCTTACTTATGTGATAATTAATCATACATTTATAACTGAATGTAAGTCAGTTCTGTCGAGTAGTCCCATTTTTTATGTAACATAAGTTTCAGGAATATCCGTTGTAGAATTTCTAATGGTGTTTTCTGAGTGCATGTGTATTTCGAGAAAATATCGCAATTCTATTAGAATCAAGTAAAACATTTAATAAATTTTTTGTTACTTCAATCAATATGTGTATGATCATTTCATGGTATGAGATTCATGTTTATACGAACATCCATGAATATGAATTCAAAACTGCGATAACTAAATTCATTGCATCATTTGGTTGATAGTTAATTACCTGTTGAAATGTTTGCTATTCCAGTTCCTCAAATCTTGCTGAACTTGGCAAGTCTATCGATCGACATTCCTCCTTTTCATCGTTTCGTGGAATCTACCGTCATCAATCATTTCTCTCATGTGTCAACGGCCAATCACGCTGAAGTCAACGTAATACCAGAAGAACTAAGATTATCAGGATTAGATGTTGAGCTGCCTGAGATATACAGATACTTAATCACTCGCTGAAACGTCAGATTTTCAGAATGAACTGACGTTACAAGTTCTACTAGTTTTTCAGATTGCAGTGATAGTAAAAAATTTAGTTCTATTATAACAGAAATATCAAAGAGGCCTCGGTAGCCCTGCGGTAGGGTGTATCACTTGTGAACCGAGGATTGTGGGTTCGAGTCCCACATTGCTCTTGGGTGTTATAATAGTTATTTATGTACCAAGTGCGTTATATAGATCCTAACGCCCGATGGGCTAGGATCAAGTAACGCACGTGATGCATACAAGATTTTATTTTTCACGAAAAATTTATTTTATTATAATGAAAAATCTATTTAAAATCAGTTCATTGCTCCTATACTTTCCATTTTCCTTCTTATAGTAGGCATGTCGTTTGTTGATATTTTGACGTTTGTGAATATTTTTGTCATCATATTTAGTGAATGTCATTGCTGTTTTCTTTGTGCAGTCTTATAGAAATAATGGAAATCAAAATGAATTTACCCAAGAATAATTCATTGCCGGAGAAATCCAGAGTCGTAAACGACAAGGATTATGAAGTATTTAATGATTCCTCCTCGTACAATGAGCGGGCGTTATGATTCATAATGCCCGCTCATAACGCCCTAGGGCATAATGAGTGTATTTATAGCAACCGTATCTAAGGTAAAATCAACAAATTAATATACAGGTGAAAAATAAATGAAATTTTGAGGTTCTAGATATGATTAACTGTTGGGTAATGACTCAGTTTCAAGCCCATTGACCGTTCGGAACCGGCGTTAAACTGTAGGTCCCTTGAGTTAAAAAAAAAGAAATATCAATAAATTCGATGGACGATGAATCAACTCTGTGATAGTTCATATTTATATTAAAAATTAAATAATAAGAAAACAACTTGTCTAAAAACCACAAAATGAAAATAACTTTTTATTCGACTAGTTTCGCCTGTTACAGCATTATCAAGACAGTCTTGATAATGCTGTAACAGGCGAAACTAGTCGAATAAAAAGTTATTTTCATTTTGTGGTTTTTTAGACAAGTTGTTTTCTTATTATTTAATTTTTAATATAAAGAAATATCAATACCTAATCGATAATGAATACAAGTTTATCATTTTATCTCATGCAATAGACAGCTTTGAATATAAAGAAATGTCAATAAAATTATACACAATCTATTTCACTTTAAAAAATACGGGTAATTTATGATTTTATTTTAAAAATAAATTAAGGGTTCCGTGGGGCACCCGATATATTATGTATTAAATTGCATCAGGCATAACGGAATATACTAACAATGTTTGAGAGTAATCAATTCCAAAAAGTTTGGAAGTAAGTGAACCAAAAATGAAAGAAGGAACGATAATAAAATTGTAAATGATAATTTTTTCCATGGTATGCAAATGAATAATTTCTTATTAATTATAACAAAAATATAAAGTGTTACGAAAAAACTGACTCAATTGTGGTATGGTGTTTTGTTGTAGATATTTATGGATCAAGGTTAATTCTTTAATCAAAAATTGTAACAATAGCTCTGAGTTTTTATCAGAAAAATTGATATTTTAATAGAACTATCATAAAGTAACTATTCATGAATATATGTAATACTCAAGGTATGGTACATGCAACATCGCAAATACGTTATGATTATTATAGAATCAAAGGGGGTATTTTTGCTACCGTACTACTTCAATTCGGTAAATTTTGTTTCTTGGATCATTTTTTATTTTCAAAATTGCAAACTATGGCTTTATTTCATATTGAACAACTGTAATGCCTGGTCCTGGGTGTTAAATTAAACACAGGTTCATACTATACTTTGAGTATTTATTGGTATGTATTACTGAATATAGGCGTAGCGCTGAGCGCTCGGGCAGCGTGACGAGTCTATCTCTCAGTCTTACTTCTTACGTTCTTATCTCTCCGATCTTCCATCGGGTCTTATATGTAATGTTTATACAATAACTGCTGAATGTGCGACCTTGGCCAGGCACGTTCCGTTTACAACAATATATCTATAACTAAACATTCTTGTTTACTATGTAGTAACGAATCGAGACACTGACCTACTTATCTACTCACCACACCTCTCGGGCTAATTGAAAGAATTTTATTGAGGTCACTCGAGAAAATTCTGTCTCGTTTAAATGTATGATAATTTAAAATTTTCCTTTCAATTTCCTATGCATGGTTTAATTACCATATCCCTTCCTGGAGGTGTGCTGGAAGTAGTTATAATTACAATGACAATTTTTTAAAACAATTTATTCTACGTATAATTTTTATACGCGCTGTCTAACGTCCCTATACTCTCGTGATGATACGCCATATTTTTGATATATTACTAATTATTTCATTTCAGCCATAGTACTCTATATAAATTACCTTTTACTTTAATTTGTGGACTCTTTCATTTATCTCATTTATCAATTAATATAACCCATCTATATGTAACCACGATACCAACCATAACTCAATATATAAATATATATATTCACAATAATAATAACTGAGGTCCCTAAAACTGATTATATTCCCTTGCCTTCCTAATAATTGAGAGCTTTTAATTCCATTCTTCTCTACAGATAGCTTCTAAAATTCTCAACTTTTCGTCTCGCGTAAATGCCGATCGAATATTTAGATTCTGTAGAGTGTTGCAACATTAGTACAACACTATTCCTCCACAAAAATTTATATATTATACTCATCTATATATTATTTCTTCATTTCTCATTACCATATCCATCTTCACTTAAGAAGTGGTCGCTATCTATATATAGCATACAAAAAAAAAATATATGTTTCATTTTCATTTTACCAACGATTCCATCTCGTAATTACAGTTAAAAATTCATTATTTATGAAAACATAATTCATTAGCAGGGGGGCATAATCCATTCCCCTGAGCGTCATATACGCATTCTCCTTAATAAAATTGCTCTCTCCATTAAATAATGAACATTATCTATACCACACTAATTTGGAAACTATAATCAGTCTTAGCAGTACCTATATTTGATAATGGGCTCAAAGTTTAAACTTTATTAAAAACAATAATTTAAATTTTCATATTTTTGTCCCTTCTGACAACTTCAAATATTCGAGCTTCATCGAGTATAAGTTAATTTTCTTATTTGCGTATCATCAAGTGAGCAACGGGTTTACAATTTCTTCAAAAAAAAAATTCTATGACTTTTTATAAATAACAATTATTATGCGAAATATCAGCAAATCCAATTTAGAGAAAAAACTAGATTACAAAATTTAAAATATCTAATTAATCAGACAAAAAAAAATTAAAACTTTCCGAAGTAGGTCAATGTCTCAGTAAAATTTAACTAAAAATAATACATAATTACAAAATATTCATAATAAAAAATTTCTAGCTTCGAAATATTTGCCATATATATATTCATAAATCTTATTTGACCGCAAGACTCCAAATCCATTCAATAAATCAATTCTTTATTTATATAAACAATAGTAATTCCTTAGTGAGTCGGTCAATGTCATCAAATAACATGGGTGTCATCATAATAGCAATGTTATCATAATAATAACGTCAATGTCATACAATCCATATTCATTCTAATGCAATAGAACGCGTGATTACTCATTTCTCTAATTGCACACTGTATATAATATTTCCATAATCTTGAATAGGAATACTTCCAAAAAAATAATGATATTTATCCACAATGATTTCAAATTAAAAAAAATTCCCTCTTAAACTTAACTTACGATTATTGCATGACAGCCGGAACCCCATAATAACATTAAATCTAATAATAAAATTAATAATGATAAAATAACACTAGAAATAATAATGATAAAAAAAACAATAATGAAATACTTAGGTCACTAATAATAATAGGGGTTTAATAAAAATTATGTAATAATCCGTAAGACGAAAAACCCGAAACCGTTCACAAAAAACAGAACAAAATTATTCATAGTCATAATTTATATATCTATGGCATAATCTAAAAAAATTTTCCATTTATCCTAACCCAAAAATAGTTCCAAAAAAAAATAATATTATTATCCACAATTGATCATGATAAAAATAATAATAATAAAAAATATATATACAAGGTTATAATTCTTTAAAAAGCAATAAATATTTTAAAAAAATAAATGTCCCCTTTTTCCTCCATAACATAACTTAATGTAGAAAAATTCATTAATGTAATAACTAATAATAAAAAATTAATGTCTCTTCTTGAAAAAATATTGTCTCTTTTTTTTCTTCATTTTAAAAAAAAATGTCAATTTCACTCCATATATACACATATTTATACGTCCATTTCGTTTGTCTCTGCATTTACACAAGGGTAGATCCTACCTTAATCTCCTGCAACATCGCGGTTTCTCCCTGCGGAACTCGTTCACAGCCAGTATACTCATTCCTTCGATCGTCGTGATGGCCTGGGTTGTCATCTCCGGAACTGCGAAGCAACCAGCCTCTATGGGCGATGATCAGTTCTTCTTCTTCTTCCCATTTTTGTTCACTACTTTCACTTTTTTTCAATTACAACAAGAAAACTAGCAGGATCGCCATGTAATGCCTGGTCCTGGGTGTTAAATTAAACACAGGTTCATACTATACTTTGAGTATTTATTGGTATGTATTACTGAATATAGGCGTAGCGCTGAGCGCTCGGGCAGCGTGACGAGTCTATCTCTCAGTCTTACTTCTTACGTTCTTATCTCTCCGATCTTCCATCGGGTCTTATATGTAATGTTTATACAATAACTGCTGAATGTGCGACCTTGGCCAGGCACGTTCCGTTTACAACAATATATCTATAACTAAACATTCTTGTTTACTATGTAGTAACGAATCGAGACACTGACCTACTTATCTACTCACCACACAACACTAAAGAGGTGGAACAGGGTATATATAAGCTATTAAACAAGGCTGCGAAAATTATATCGAGCTGAAGGTTAACTTTATTCAGTAATAAACGATATTACTTTGGAAAACATTTACATTTTTCCGTTCTAGTACAGGAATACTGACATCGTATTTTTACAATAAAATAAATTATGTTTTACTTTTTAGTTCGGTTTACTATTAAATAGTATTTTTTTCGGCTTTTTTAAATATATTTTATTTTCTTATTTTTTGGGGTCCAAATAGAATCATCAAAAGTAATACTAATTAAGAAACTCGAGTTTTAGTGTATTATATGTGTGGTAATAGAATTAAAATTATATAACTTTTTTCTCTCATTTTTCTCGACAATGATACACTATTGCAGTGTATCGACAGTCAAATGTCAGGTACTGCAGTATTTTTTCAATCCGTTTTAGACCTCCTGGATAGAGATTCAAGTCAAGTAGCTTGATATTTTAACAGACTACTTGAGTTGACTTGAAAATCAAGCTCGTGACAATTTACATACTTGACTCGACTTGATTTGAGATATTTATTACTTGACTTGAAATTAGGGTGACCAGACGTCCGTTTTAGTACGGACATGCCCGTTTTTTCAGCTCTGTGTCCGTTAGTCCGTATTTTTTGTAAAATGTCCGTATTTTTCGCGTTTTTGACGAAAAAGTAGGTTGTGCCTATAATTTTGCCGAAATAAGTTTCCAAACTTCACATCCAAAAGCGCCCGCGCTCGCAGTTTGTCTCAACACGTATAAAGGACGCGCAATAAGTTTAGCACGCATAATACGATAAAATTCCCTGGAAATATGCGACATAATTGCGTCTAGCTAGTTATTCGGTTTGTTATGTATATGCAGTATGCACACTGTCGCATACATAGCGCGTTTCTGTATTTCTATATATAAGAGTGACTTACATTACCACGAGGAAACCTCTGAAAAAAACTCATGGCAGACTAGTCGGCCCCGGGGTTTGAACCCGAGTATTTGGGAGGTCTCGGGTTCAAACCCCGGGGCCGACTGGTCTGCCATGAGTTTTTTTCAGAGGTTTCCTCATGGTAATGTAAGTCACTGCATGCAAACTTACGAGGCGAATGCTGGGCCAGTATTAATACTCTGAACCCTACCCACACTTCCTATGTTCCATAAATATCCCGTCTCAACTATCCTTAATGCACTTGTACATACAAGTGTATCCTCTGATCTGGCTGAAGGAGTTAATCCCAAACTCAAACTGCCCGCCTCCCTGACACATACTTCAGGGAGGAATGAAACACGTGTGTTTCCTTTTCCTTTTATAACAGGTGAAGGTCTTCCAGTCCCAGTCAGGGCAGACAGTTCGTAACAAAAGAACCAACTCGTACGAACACTACGAACTCGTAAGTATTCTTAATGTTTTTCAAACGTTAATCACGATTAGATTAGTTGAGAGCTTTATTGTGAAAAAAAGTGTACTTGTTGTTGCAGATCTTGCAAGTTCAGGTAATCGTATGGTCTGAATGTTTTTACCGCAAAAATTCGGTAAAGCAAAACTCAACCCGACGCCCAACAAGGACAACAAGCTTGTCAAAAACATAATCAACACGGCATAATGTCTGAGTCGTAGGTGAGGGGGGGTGGGGGTAACGGGAGAGGTGTTCGTTTTTTCCACTTCAGCCATCTGGTCACCCTACTTGAAATCAAGCTACTTGATATTACTTGATCTTGATACGCACGTGTCGCACGGCGTATATCTCTGCAAGTTCGCTCGCGCTTAGACAAAATACGGGGGTTCCCCGAGCTCCCAGCTGACTGCATCGATCGCGCAGTCTTGCTTATTATAAGTACATACATACACGCCCTAGGTGAATGGTACTTTTGTCCTAATGTGTGACTTGTTAAGTTTTTACATCTCAAAATTACATAAGTGTTTAAACCTGTGCCCTGCAGAAGAAAAAAATGAGAGTAATTCATCGGAAATAATAGAATCAGAGAACAGCGAAGCAAAATATGTGTTAGAGGAAAATACTTCTCAATCCGAAGATCGTGAACTTGTGCAAGAGCCAACACACTAAAAACTGAGACTAATGGAAAGAAAAAAGTCACAGATTATTTCACCGTTGAATAAGATCCGAAGAGTAGGTACGAAAAAGACTGATAAGCAAGAGAAGTGCACGCTTTGCACAACGAAACCCACCGTACTAAAAATGAAGAATTGTGGAACTTCTGCATTAAAAAGGCATTAAAAAATTTTGAAAATCTGCGCAACGATTTCGAAAAATTTTGCACTACTCTGAATTTAACAATGTTTATTCTAAATCTGATGTCATAACAAGATAGAATTCAACTTTGGATATATAATAATATGAAAACTTTGAAGCCTACAGATACGGAGTGGTCGATAGTAGATCGAGTTTGTAAGCATCTGAACAATTTCAAGACAATTTCCAAAACATTAAAGGGTGAAGTAGATTGCATGCTTCATCATTTATAAAATTGCCTAAAATCAAGTAGCTTGATAGAAGTACTTGATTTTTCAAGTACTTGATAAATAAATACTTGACTTGACTTGACATTAAAAACGACTACCTGACTTGATAATCAAGTCAAGTCAAGTAGCTTGAATATCAAGTCAAGCCGTGAATCTCTACTCCTGGACCACGATTTTGGAATTTGATTTATATATATATATATATATATATATATATATATATATATATATATATATATATATATTGATATATATATTATGATTTATATATATATATATTATATATATATATATATATATATAATATATACAGGGTGAGTCATTGATATGGAAAGCTTGATTGCAGTTACACCGTTAATGATATCGAAACGAACCAAACGGTTCTGCAAATGGGAGGTCAGAGTGCAGTTCGTTAAATTATTTTGCCCTTTACAGGGTGTACCATTTTTACGGAGCAATTTTTAAGATACTTTTTTTAAATGGCACTATATATATTTCTACACATATTTGAATTTGTCCTTTATTGAGATTTGTAAATTCGTTAAGTTTTTGCAAATCGCTTCAGCCGTTCAGAAGTTATTCAATTTTTTCTGAAAATTAATGCCTCTGCAGGCATTTCTTTAAAAAATCGCAGGCACTTGTTTTTTTGAATATCAAGTTGTTATTTGGGCTGTATCTAAGTAATTGTTCTGGGTATCTTTTGACGGAGAGATAATCTATTTTAATTGTGACATTACCTTACTGTGACACATTGATTTTGGTACACTTTGAAAGGCCATATCTTGATTTTTTCAAATGGCACTCTATTTATTTGATTACTTAGTCGCATTGAACTTGTCATTCTTCATCTTTTTTATATTCACGTTTTTTTCCAAAAGTTGATGGTTTAGAAGATAATACACATTTTCAAAAAAATCAACACATTTTTTCATCTTTTAAACGAGTGACATGAAAAACAATTAATTCTGATAACAGACTTTCACTTGTTCATTGTTGTTATCCATGGCCTTCTATTGATTTATGCATTCAATTTCAGAAAATTGTCTTTTATTTGCGCGTTTCTGAGAAAAAATTTATAGTATCATATATTTTTGAAAAGGTAAAAAAAAGACAAATTTTATAGTCTATAAATATACAGGGTATTCCATTTAAAAAAACATAAGTTTGCTTTATAACTCAAAAATAGTAAACATGTAACGAAAATTATCTACACCGATGCATTCTACTGAAAAAAATCTATAAGGATGTTATTTTACATTTTCGATAAATGAAGGATAACGGCGATACGACGGGGATCCCAAAATGCAACATTTTTTCAAAAATGCCCCTGTATCTTAAAAACTAAAAGAGTTAATTAAAATTATGTTGACGGCATCCTTCAGTTTTTCGAAAAAGTAGCACAGTGTCGCGAAAACCGCAACCCTCTATCTTCAAAAATAACGGAGATACCATTCAAAAGTACCCAAAATGGGACACCCTGTTACTAAGCTTCTATAATTTGATTTCAGTAATTTCTCATCAAACTATGAAATTGACGCCCCGCAAGCAGTTACGTTGACGTCTGTTATCAGAATTTATTGTTTTTCATGTCACTCGTTTAAAAGATGAAATAATGTGTTGATTTTTTTTTGAAAATGTGGAATATCTTCTAAACCCATCAACTTTTGGAAAATAACATAATTATAGAAAAGATGAAGAATGACATGTTCAATGCGACTAAGTAATCAAATAAACTAGAGTGCCATTTGAAAAAAAATCAAGATATGGCCTTTCAAAGTGTACCAAAATCAATGTGTCACAGTAAGGTAATGTCACAATTAAAATAGATTATCTCTCCGTCAAAAGATACCCAGAAATCAATTACTTAGCGTACAGCCCAAATAACAACTTGATATTCAAAAAAACAAGTGCCCTGCGATTTATTAAAAAAATGCCAGCAAAGGCATTAATTTTCAGAAAATATTGAATAACGTCTGTACGGCAGAAGCGATTTGAAAAAACTTAACGAATTTACAAATCTCAATGAAGGAAAAATTCAAATGTGTGTAGAAATATATATAGTGCCATTTAAAAAAAGTATCTTAAAATTTGCTCCGTAAAAATGGTACACCCTGTAAAGGGCAAAATAATTTTACGAACTGCACTCTGACCTCCCATTTGCAGAACCGTTTGGTTCGTTTCGATATCATTAACGGTGTAGCTGCAATCAAGCTTTCCCATATCAATGACTCACCCTGTATATATATATATATATATGACACAGCGCCACTTCATTTGTTTCCGACGGG
Organism: Cynegetis impunctata; assembly: GCA_030704885.1. Lineage (NCBI taxonomy): Eukaryota > Metazoa > Arthropoda > Insecta > Coleoptera > Coccinellidae > Cynegetis > Cynegetis impunctata. Next base: position 645,244 of record JARQZK010002895.1, on the reverse strand, counting down.
TGGCGCTGTATCATATTTATATGCCATATAGTCACTGGAAGGAAAATATAACGCCGTTAGAAATATTTGGTTGGTTATCACGGTCGATGGATGGATGATACTGATGAGCCCCAAATAAGGGCGAAACAGACTGTCTATCATTTCCATTGATTGTGATAAACAACTTAATGCTTCTAACATACACCGTCCAAGGTATATGGAGGCATTTCGATGTTTTCGTGAACTCGTATAACCAGCTCCGCTAGGAGGTTTGTTTGATTAGTTTCAAATAAATGTCCTAGTTCACTTCATATATATATATATATATATATATATATATATATATATATATATATATATATATATATATATATATATATATATATATCCTGGTACATAATGGCATCTTCAGCGGCTCCCATCTAACAAAATGAGCTGAAATTTTGTATCTGTCGTTGTTTTTTTTTGAGTAAATTTCTCTAATTGCTACCATTTATAAGTGAATATTTGTATTTTCATTCATATATTTTTCCCGATATATATTGGCATCTCCACGGCTTCCTTCAAACAAAATTAGTTGAAACTTGGTATCTGGAGTTATTTTCGAGGCATAACGAAACTATGCAAAATAGGTATTGAAAAGTTCCTAATTTTGTGGTAAAAATAAATCATTAAGAATGTGATTCATCAATTGCTGAAAAAATAGAGTACGCAACACGCCTGAGTACTTTTTTTGAACTCGCGAACTTCCAGAACGAGTTTACATGTCTAAAAAAGAACTTTCAAATACAAAAAATACATTCAGGGGTTAATATATAATATTTTCATTAAATATATGTTATTCCAAATCCGTTTGCGAAATTCTATACTTTTTGCTAAAACGAAATGATCACGGCAATTTACTTTTTTGGGACACATTTGCTACACCTTCACTTCTCATGATACTTTGATGCTAACAAACATACGAATTGACCTGAGAATTGAAAGACTGCCTTGAGCTAGATTACAGACATCTAATTTGGAAACCACTCACAAATAATGCGTTATAAAAGTGTGAATCAACCCGATAATTTTCATATAATGAATGACATTAACAAATCCTGTTTCAGTGAATTGAGAGAAATAGTGTATCAACTAATTCCCACGTCTGAGAGATATACCTCTGTGTAAGAATGTCCGGTACTAATGTAACATAATTTCTATTTAAATATGTCCCACGAAGAAGAATTAGACTCGGAGAACTGGTTCGGATTGCTCAGATTGATGTTGATTTAGTATTTCAGTGAATTTATTAAGACATTGGGAGTAGTTTCCTCAACTAACAGAATAGCATGCAATTACGAGCATTACAATTTAATAAAGACATCACGTTCGTATTTTTCTTTAACTCTTTAATCTCAAATAAGCTGCACTGACGATATCTAATGAAATCGAAACAGCTGTATACAGATTTTAAGTCGGGGTGACTTGAAGTTTTCTATAATTCATTGTTGGATTGTGATTGCAGATTTCGCAATGCAGAATATATATATATACAGTGGACCCCCGGTAATCCGACAAACGTTTTGCAGGGCCGTGTCGGACTATCGAATTTGTCGGATTATAGAGTACTGCCTAAGACCCCCTATATACCCCCTTATATTTTTTGAAAAAGAGTAGGTACACTGTAATCCGACAAATTACAGATCAAAATGATAAGATTCTATCTGAACTACAAATCATGATATACTACATACCTATGTATGTCTAATTTAGTAAATTAAACACCACAATAGACAGCTTACGTTTGATTATAAAATTAACCTTATTAATGCTATAGAACTTACAGAAAAAAATAACTAAATTTCACATTATGAAATAATTGTATACAAACAAATGCATAATCAAAACCTATGAATAAAAATCAAATTTTAAAGTATGAAAATATTCATCAATTTTTTTCGCAAAATTATGCATGTGAACTTACATTCAATAATGATAGGCATGTCGGATTACAGGGGGCGCCGGATTAGACAGGGGCCGGATTACCGGGGGCCCACTGTATATATATATATATATATATATATATATATATATATATATATATATATGAACAAAAACAAAACTTAAATTTACTATGTTTATTATCACAAAAATACCTTGAAAAATGACCATCATCGGGCAGATTGAGTTAAGAACTGAATACATAATTATAGATTTGCGCTTACTTTACTTTGCGGGTGGGAAAGAATTATTGCTGGTACCTAAATAGACAAGAGGAACACATTTCGAGAAGGGCTAATCGAAGTGGATTTCCCAAATTGGTACAATAAAATGTTCTTAGAAAAATGTTTTTTGTTTGAATACACTAAATATAGGAGAATATATCAAGTCAATCTGGTCGTTCAGCAAGATATCTTTTGCATTATAATTGAGTTTAAAAATTTCTGAGTAAGTTAGTTTGGTTCCTATCGGTATCTTGTGCATAATTTGAAAGTTATCTATTTGTGGAAACGGGTCGTGGTTTTCACGGCAATGACTTGAAAATGTTGAATCCGTTTTATTTTACAAAAAAGATTGTTGGTGTTCTTCAAATCTTGTCTTGAACGATCGACCAGTCTGACCTATATACCTACACTTCTTCACATACAGGATAAATCAACTTATAAACTCCTGAACTTTCATGTTTTGAAGTGATATCTTTGGCATTGACTAAAAATCCTGAGAGTTTTGTCTTAGGTTTGAAAGCAATTTTAATATTACATTTAGGCATGACATTAGCAACTTTTGCTGTTAGAGGACCAAAATATGTTGAAGATGTGAATTTTTCCAATTTTTCTACATTCGATTGAGGACGGATTCCATCAACTATATATATATATATATATATATATATATATATATATATATATATATATATATATATATATATATATATATATATATATATATATATATATATATATATATATATATATATATATATATATATATATATATATATATATATATATATATATATATATATATATATATATATATATATATATATATATATATATATATATATATATATATATATATATATATATATATATATATATATATATATATATTATGAATGAGTTGTTAGAAATCCACTGGAAGATTAATTCATTACCTAAGTAATGGTATATGACTAATTCTCCTTGTAGACTTTGGCTTTCGCTATTCGTACTAAGCTTGCTAATACGTCCAAAATCAAAAATTCGATTCCTACCTTGTCAGTATACGTCAATCACCTCCACTGATGAACCATTAAGGGGATCTTTCGATATGGAACGGGGCAGTAAACGATTGTCCATCAAACTCCATCTGGCGGAGATCATATCGCAATAGACGCATAGCTAAATATTGTAATAAGATCAAATCGATGATCGTTCTGCGGAACACAGAAACGACTGATAGCTGCCTGGATGTCAGAAGGACGCTCTCTGATTCAAAGATCACAAATACAGATAGCCTTTGTGATAGTTCAGATGCCTTATTGTTTCCATTTGTCGGAACTACCGGTCTATGAATTCCACCTGCCGAGCCCCTGTGGTCTCATATTTATCATGATGATTTAGAATTTATCGTCTGGGATGTGCTTATTGTTTTTAATATTTCCTTGATCTGAAGTATGAAGATATCTAATAATTTCAACAAATAAGGCGATGTAAGAAAGTAGGTAAAATATACTTTTATTTTTCACTTGTATATTATTTGTTGATTTTACCCTAGATACGGTTGCTATAAACACACTCATTATGCCCTAGGGCGTTATGAGCGGGCATTATGGATCATAACGCCCGCTCATTGTACGAAGAGAAATGAAGCAACTTCCATTGATTATATACTTCATAATCCTTGTCGTATACGACTCTGGATTTCTCCGGCAATGAATTATTCGCAGCTTTGGCTGCATTTTCAATGATATTCTTGGGTAAATTTATTTTCATTTCCATTATTTCTATAAGACTACACAAAGAAAGCAGCAATGACATTCACTAAATATGATGACAAAAATATTCACAAACGTCAAAATATCAACAAACGACATGCCTACTATGAGAAGGAAAATGGAAAGTATAGGAGCAATGAACCGATTTTGAAATCGATTTTTGATTATCTATAATAAAATAATTTTTTCGTGAAAAATGAAATCTTGTATGCACCACTTGCGTTACTAGATCCTAACGCCCATCGGGCATCAGGATCTCTATAACGCACCTGGTACATAAATAAATCAGAATCACTTATACACACATTCATCAAAGAAAAGTTGACTAATATTGTTGAGAATTTTTTTTTAACACTAGGGACCTACAGTTTAACGCCGATTCTGAATGGCCTGATAGGCTTGTAAACATTGTACATTACCCAACTAATTATTCCATATCTAACACAGGATTCGAACACAGTACCCTGATTGACAGATGGTCACTCAAACCTCTACTCCATAAGGCGTATGTTACATTACTCTTTGATGACACTATACTTTTCAGACGAAATAACAAAAACTACGAAAAAACAAGAAATCGGAAAGTATAAAATAGATTTGCTGATGATATACCAAAAATTTCACGATTTTTAACGAATATACCTAAATAGACCAAATTGTTAAAAGTTCGGTATTTTAATTGGATATTCTTTAGTGGGAAAATAAGTTTCCATCGAGTTATTGAATGATTGATTTCATAAAACATTAATTAAAATCGTCTGGAATCAGTGCCTGCTAAAGAATAGTATATTGTACAACGAGCATGGAATGACATGCATTTCCTACGAGTATGACGTTTTCAGCACGAGCCGCAGGCGAGTGCTGAAAATCATACGAGTAGGAAATGGTCATTCCATGCGAGTTTTACACTATACTTTTTCTACGAATGTTACTGTTACATAAAATGGGATTACTAATATTTTTCTTTTTAAGATGTCAAAAAATGTCAATCTGACGTTCCACAAAAAAAAACTATAGAGAGTTTGTCTGAAATATTTATATGCTTTTATTAGTTTTCATCACTTTAAAAAATCAACACAATTAGATATAAGGAAGTTGAAATTGGAAAACGTACAGATTTCTTATTTGTTATTAATATATAATGTGATATTAGAACAGTTATTGAACACAATTTTTGGAGAATTTGAATCGGCATTTTTTAAAGATAGGTTGATTTATTTTCTACATTATTTGATATCGATGTAGATGGAAGATTGATTGGTTGATTAATCGACTCCATAATTTTCTTGGCTACGTTGTTTTTATTTGTCAGAGATTCCTCGATGTAGCCTTCAGCTACCGCTGTCGAACGCCAGCCACCGTGCCGTTTTAGTGTTGTTATATCTTCTCCACTATCTACCAAAATTGTGGCCGAAGATCGGCGAAAATAATGACCCGTGTAAAGTTCCGGATTCGGTAGTTTAAGGAATGTAGCAATTTGCTTTCCCATATTCCCCACCTTATTGATGCCAACTTTTTGAGTAGTGCATTTTCCTTTTTGATAGTTAACAAAGAAAGAATTATCTGTAACACCAACTGGTCGCATACTCCAATACTTTTTAACGATGTTGGAATATTCCCCCGTTACTGTGAATTTTCGGGAAGTTTTTGTTTTGGTGTACGGAATTTTAACTAAAATGGTGGAACCCAAATCTACGAGATCATTGACTTTCATTCTATACAATTCATCTCTTCTCGAAGCACCCATTACTCCCATGACAAGCACAACCTGTAACAGAAAAAACTATAATATTCTGCCACTTAGGTTTCTATAGAAAGTAGGATTTTGACAAATTTAGTACTTATTCTGCCTAAATATATCATTATCTTACCTTGGCCAAAAGGTAAATGCTATCCGGGGCCTCTTTAATGAACTTGTCGATATCATCTGTGGTAAATACCTTGGATTTTCTTGCTCTGTAGCCATCAGATTTGCGTTTCAAAAATGCTCGCAATTTTGAGTAACAGCTTATATCCACTCCTTTGTTAATATTCAGCATAGTTTTTAGCATACTGTATTGTGACCATAAAGTAGAAGATTTAAATTTACTCGTTAAGTTACCAAAGTAAGCCATCAAAACATTTTCAGAGCAGGAACTAGTTTTACGTTCTTTGCACCACTCCATAAATAAATTATAAGAAAGTGTGTATTTTTGTTTGGATTTTTCTGGCACCAAATTTAATGACGCGACATTTGCTTCCTCTAAAATACTAGGTGGTGTTGAACTAAATTCGCTATCGGTACTTTCCATAATAAATAATCTTTTGAAATACTTAAAACACTTTAAGCTCAATAATATTTGAAATAATGATAGTTGTCATTTACTTTCTATGGCTGTGGACGCGGCGCTGGTTCACGCCACCTTTGTTAAAATACCCGTGCACAATGTGAACTTTGTAGTTCACTCACCATGGTGATAGAAGCACAATGAAAATGGGTATAAAGCGATGCACTATGTTCCGCAATTACTTTTGAACATAGAATGATGGTTTTTATTGACATTCGTAGAAAAATTAATTTCTGATACTTATATACTTTCATTTATTTACAGCTCAGTTGGGATGGATATTAATATTGAGTTTTTTAATGAAAAAAAAAATCAAATAATACTTCAATGAAATTGATAAGAGTTGATCAATATTATTTAATTTGATTTTTTACCATTTGAACTAATATTTTCATTTAATCATCTGATCCTGAATATAATTATAGTTTTAATAATATCGCCTTGATATAAACTCCAGTGATATAAATCTGTTTGATGATATCCAAATTTTGATTTCGTATTTTAATGTTACGAAAAATGTATTTATTTAATTATTCAATGTTGATTTCAATTATAATATGAATAAAACATACGTGCAATTAATTTCCACTGAACAAAAAAATTATTTCGTTTTTACATTTAATGATGATTTCAATTAGAGTATAATGAAACTTCTTTTAAAGTAATACCAGATAATTAAAATTGTTTTATGGGGTAAAGCATAAAACTAATGAAATTTTGCCATAACATCATAGTGAAGCTATATAATGATAATTCTCATAAATCAGTCGATATTACTTGATACTTGATTATAAATTACTAAATTGTCGAGATTACGTTCATCATCTTAAGATTGGATATAATTTATAATCCTGTTTAGGTATTTGATAGTTAATTACATAATAAAAATGGTTCTCATGGCATGCTCTCATACATTGGATAATATGATATTAATACACAAAAACTTCTAAGAATAATTTTAAGACAAGAGAAGATTTTGGAAAAATATTATTTTAAATTTGAAATTTAAGAGTAAATTGTTGAATGGAATGAACGTAGTATAAAACGTGTATAAAATACAATGAGGCAAATATAAAACTTCATATAGCTTTAGCCGAAATAAGGGAACTTTGAATTGAATTGGCAATATGTTGAGTAAACGCGTTTCGTCATAAAAATGACTTCATCTCGTACTAAGTATTGTCATTGTAAATGATACTATTTATATGAAAAATTGAACATAACAAAGGGGGTTTCTAGAGAAATCAAATAAAAATATAAGCAATTCATTCAGAGTCATTGGGTAGGTATATTGAATAGATTAGAGAGAGGAGAAGGGTTTACTTTAATTTGGTCTATAACTAGGTTTCTCAATATTGAATTAAATTGGCATTTACTTGGTGAAAGTTCATATTCATAACTTCATAAAGAAACAAAAAACTAACTTTTCACAGATTTAAATTAAATTTAATGAGTAAACGCGTTTCGTCATAACATTGACTTCATCTAGTACTAAATTATGGTATTACAAAACAATCTATTTATATATAGAAAAATTGAACATAACACAGAGAAACTAAATAACAATAAGCAATTCATTCAGAGCTATTGGTAGGTACATTGAACAGATTAAGAAGAGGAGGAGGGTTAACTTCAATCTGGTCGTTAACTAGATTTCCGGAATTCTTATATTTATTGATGTATAGGGATTGCCAACAGTTGATTTTGTGGAGACTATTTTCTAATTGTAATATATTATAATTGTGATTAAAGGTATGGTTTTCTTGATTAAGATGACACGCATAATTAGAGTCCGTTTTCTGCTTAATATAGCTACGTTGGTGTTCGTGTATTTGAGTTTTGAAATTTCTAAGTTCTAGTTTCTCTAAGAACCCCCTTGTGTTATGTTCAATTCGTATAAATAGATTGTTTTGTAATACCATAATTTAGTATTAGATGAAGTCAATGTTATGACGAAACGCGTTTACTCATTAAATATTATTTAAACCTGTGAAAAGTTAGTTCTTTGTTTCTTTATGAAGTTATACTATTTTTTTACTGTAATATATCATAATTATGATCAAAATATGGTTTTCTTGAATAAGATGGCATGCATAAGTAGAGTCAGTTTTCTGCTTAATATAGCTAAGTTGGTGTTCATTTATTCGAGTTTTGAAATTTCTAGTTGTACGTCCTATATAGAATTTTTCACAATCGTTACAGTTGAGTCTATACGCACCAGTACGTTCATCTCTATGAATTTTTGATTTGTTGTTTTTAATCAACTTTTCAACACTTTTGTTGATTTTATAATATGAAACTTTGAAATTTTGTTTATGAAGAAACAATTTCTGAAATTATGTTATGTTAAATTTTTCATATAAATAGATTGTTTTGAATTTTGATTTTTGTTCATATAAAAAGTAACAATTTCAACATCATCTTTGCTGATTTTGCTCAGAGCCATCAAGTTCATGATTAATTTATATTTTTATAATAATGAATAATACAATTTTCATTTTCACAACTTTTTTGAAAGAAATTATAGATAAAAATTTTATTACTTTACCTTCCTTTATTTTTTTGTTTGTCATTAGATTACACTAAAACTTTGTTAATTGTGACCGACATTTGATAAGTACATGATATAAAGCAAAAGGAACTTTATTCCAATCGGATATCCCACAACAATTCTCGTCTTTTTATTATGTTTCATTTTGTGTATTAATAGGAGGAATTCCATTAAAACTCTTCGAAAACTTCCTGAATAACCGTGAACAAATGGTCAAAGTTAATGATAAAATAAGTGCATCTAGATCGGTTTCCTGTGGTGTACCCCAAGGTACAGTTCTTGGTCCGGTACTGTTTGTCATATATTTGAAGTCCTTGCTTGCCACAGAAACTTGTGGGGAAATCGTCTCGTTCGCCGACGATACGGCCATTATCTATGTTGCAGATTCGTGGACTGATTTGAAGGAAAAGGCAGAAAAGGACTTGGTAAAGATAAAAAATTGGTTCCAATAAAACTTGTTAACGGTAAATGTCACAAAAACAAAGGTTATACCTTTCTCATCGTATGATACCAACTTACCAACTTATACAATTGTTTTCGATGGACAAAATATTACGACGGCCCGTAGTGTACGTTATTTAGGAATTTTCATCGATTCTTGTCTAAGATGGAATGTCCACACAGAAAATCTCAAAAAGAAGATCCGTTCACTATTGTACAAGTTCTACCAATGTCGATATATACTTCCACTTCAAAAACTGAAAGAGATATATTTCGCGATCGTAGAGTCGTTGTTAAGCTATGGTATAGTAGGGTGGGGCGGAGCTCGCAGGACTCTGATGGAGCCACTGCAGGTCTTACAAAAAAGAATTCTGAAAATAATAACATTCAAAACAAACCGATACCCGTCTGATAAACTCTATAACGAGCTTGCAATATTAGATATCAGACAAATTTATGTGAAGTCAGTGCTGATGTTCATCTTCTCTGATAAATCATCCTACATAAAAGAACCTGACCACTCTTATAACACACGGAGCATGAGAAAAGGAAAAACTTATCTACCGAAAGCCAATAAAGCGCTAGGACAACGATCTCTAATGTATATTGCGCCAAAACTGTGCAATAACCTTCCGGAAAACATAAGATCTATCGAATCAAAGCTTTTTTTCAAGAAAACTATAAAAAAGTGGATCTTGCAACGTGGAAGAGCTTACTTTCATTCGATTGTCGACTGAAGAACAAGTAAAACGATCACAAATCATCCCATCGAGTGCCTCATTTCATGAGTTCAAGTTTCATTTCTTGTTGTTCATGAAAACTTATCTAGTGGACTTAGTCTGTGTTGTCTATTTGTTAAATTTGTTGAATATTTTTATACTTTATAAGCATAATCAAGGTCTACAAATCAAAGTGGCAAGTTTTTGTTTTTGTTTTCGTTTTGCACATAAATTCATAAATTTTTTGAAGCAGGTAAACGTAAACTCTCCATAGACAGTCCTCTTCAGGACTACATGGTGTTACTGTTTATTTGCTTGGTATTTATACGTATATCTCGTTTGTATTCTGAAATTTTCTTTGTTTGTTACCTAGTGAATAAAAATATATTATTATTATTATTATATTATTATTATTATTATTATTATTATAAGAACTTCCAAAATTTGTTTAAATAATCCACGCTTTTTGAATTTACCCACAATCATTTCACAGCAGCAACTATTTCAAGATTACTCTTCATATGTAAAGCTACAGTTCCACTGGAAGAACATTGAGGAACATTTTGCTGCTAAATGTTTCTCTTTGTTGCCATAGGTAGAACCTTATGGCAACATACGTAAATTTCTTGTTTCCACTGAAGCAACTAAAATTGTCAATAGTTGCATGTAATTGTTTAGTAGAAACAATCAACATTTGTTGCCGAAACATAAAGAAATGTTAAGGAACATTAAGAAACATTCACGGAAACAAGCAACAGCAACAAAAATGTTCCTCAGTGTTCCTCCAGTGGAACCGTAGCTATATATCTATTCGTTTTCGTACTTCACTGCACACTGAAAATCTGCGACACGAATGTATACTAGTTGCGTTCTCGATACGTTTCCACTGCGATAGCAACACGGATTTGTTTACACATGTTTCCTGTTTTCTTTTGCAGTTTACCGCTCAAAATGGAAAACAACAATCAACATTTGTTGCCGAAAAATAAAGGAATTTTCAGGAACATTTTCAAACATTTATGGAAACACGCAACAGCAACAAAAATGTTCCTCCGGTGGAATCGTAGCTTGAAGGGTGACAAGTAGAAACACTCAACATTTGTTGCCTAAACATAAAGAAATTTTAAGGAACATGCAGGAACATTTCGGAAACACGCAACATCAACAAACATGTTCCTCCGGTGGAATTGTAGCTTGAAGCGTGACAAGTAGAAACACTCAACGTTTGTTGCCTAAACATAAAGAAATTTTAAGGAACATGTAGGAACATTTCGGAAACACGCAACATCAACGAACATGTTCCTCCGGTGGAATCGTAGCTTGAAGGGTGACAAGTAGAAACACTCAACATTTGTTGCATAAAGATGAAAAAATTTTAAGGAACATGCAGGAACATTTTGGAACATTTCGGAAACACGCAACATCAACAAACATGTTCCTCCGGTGGAATCGTAGCTTGAAGGGTGACAAGTAGAAACACTCAACATTTGTTGCCTAAACATAAAGAAATTTAAAGGAACATGCAGGAACATTTTGGAACATTTCGGAAACACGCAACATTAACAAACATGTTCCTCCGGTGGAATCGTAGCTTGAAGGGTGACAAGTAGAAACATTCAACATTTGTTGCCTAAACATAAAGAAATTTTAAGGAACATGCAGGAACATTTCGGAAACACGCAACATCAACAAACATGTTCCTCCGGTGGAATTGTAGCTTGAAGCGTGACAAGTAGAAACACTCAACGTTTGTTGCCTAAACATAAAGAAATTTTAAGGAACATGCAGGAACATTTCGGAAACACGCAACATCAACAAACATGTTCCTCCGGTGGAACTACAGCTTTAGTTTCATTCGTTTTACCCAATGTATATTGTATACATATGACTCGCATATTTCTCTAGAATACTTCCATCGCAATTCCATATCGAAGAAACATGAACGAATACAGATGCCGCCTCATTTTTCCATCCCAATAAAGCCAACGTATTCGAAATACACTGCTATTTTTTTTCGCAACGGCCAGCATTCCCAGCTACCGACCACATTCCGTCATCAACGTTCATTTTCAGTTTTTACAAATCATATTCTATGTTCCACTCCAATTATTGTATTCGCTGTCATATAGAGATGATTTATTTCGAAACCGAGGAACAGCCGCATTGGGAAGAGCTAATTACGGGGGACGATCGAAAAACACGATCTCTATAATTCGATGGCGACCTGTTTTGCTGTTGTAATTACTGCGAATGTTCGAAATTATCACGTATTTCATCAGTGAAAAAGGCAGCGCGTGTGTAGGTATTTGAATTTTCGATGAACGTTCGAAAAACTCGATCCTTTCGGATGGGTCGAAAGTTTCGTGTTACGGCATATTTAATTTTTCAGGATGGCGCAGAAATGTCATGGATATTAATATTGTGGCTACTATGACGTTGTTTATATAACGTCTGACGATTCAATATTGGTAGTAAATGAGAGTATATTTAATAATAATAAAGAATGCCATGATTAACTTCTTAAAATTCTCAACTGACGTAGACAGTTTAAGTATAAAGAGGTGACGTCACTTCTATGTTTCTAAACATCTAGGATAATGTCTATTTATGACTGCTGATTCGACAAATGCTTCATATCGAATGTAGATGAGAGGTAATCGATATTTGTCGACAAATATTTGATATCCCTAATAACCGTATTTTTCTATTGTTGTTATTTATATGGAAATTTTTTATTAGTTAAATTATATTTGCTTGAAAGTAATCTAAAGAGTGTTTACGGATTTGTCTTCTTGAGATTTCTCGACACACAAAATGACATTCACTAATGTTTTACAGAAAATCAGGATTTTGAACTTCTAGCTTTAGCGAGTTGTTTGTTTTCGAAAAAACTACAAAAATGACTAATCCGATCCGCCGAAAATCAAGGAAGGGACAATGCTAATATTATAAACAGCCTTGCAAAGGTATTGGCAAGAACTTTCGAATGATGTATCAGACTTGTTCGGCGTATCCTTTCCTGTGGGCCTGGGTTAGACGAGCATTCCAAAGAGTAAATTCTAGGAGTTTATCCTTGTATTGGACAAAAGGAATATAAAGATTCTGGTATCTTTAAAATGGACATAGACTGTATATAGACGAGAATTGATGCGCTTGGTCTACAAGTCACTAGACTCTAGAGTCCAAAAATCAACTTTGAAGGGTACATTTGAGAAAAATGCTGTGTATTTTGGCAGGAAACGACCTAGAAAAATTGGTATCCTCGTCTATTTTCCTACAATACATCTCTCTCAATTGGAGCTTTGAAAATTAATCACTTAGGACGAATCTCTCCCATATATAAAACAATTTTTGAGACAGTAAAAGATATTCTGGGTAAGAGAAATGTTACGGAAGTTCACTTCGTTAAGAGCCATTCAAAATCAAGGGACGTGTACGTTGAACTATAGGGAAAACATAATAAGCGATACGCCCCCTACCGGCGTCGAATATTACTAGAGCATGGGAGATAGATTGCTTTGTTTACATATGTTTACGTGTATTTTATATGAGAAGTTGTTGAGTTTTAATTGTATTTTGGAACGTTCAGAAGAGATGAATCACTATTGTTGTGTATTCTATTGTTCATATTGGGCAAAAAAACCCAATATAGCTTACATACCTTTCCGAAAGCTGGACAATTCAAAGTTGCATTCCAAACAAAGTTGGGAAACAAGGAAATGATGGACAGAAGAAAGGTGTGGATTCATAACTTGAAGATTGAAAAAAAAGTCTGAACATAAGAGAGTTGTTCTTTACAGTTTACTGAGAATAATTATTTTCCCTGCAGTAAGTTTGTGGATTTTTCCATATAGAATTATACCAACTAATGATGTGCAATTTGCAGCTAACCGAAAACGTAGAGTTTTGAAGTCCAATGCTATTCCAACGAAAAATCTTCCACTTTTATCGGAATCTGAACCTGGGCCATCATCCAAAGATTCTAGATTATTGTATTTTCTTTCATGTAACAACCAGAGATACTATTAAAATAATAATAAGAAATGATGTTTATTTGCACAACCAAAATAACAGTTTATCATAACATCAAGAATATGAAATAAATCTGGACTCTATAGCTAGGTAAAAACTAAAATATTCAATTATATAATCAGGAAAACAGAGATTCTATCAAAAAAACCAGACTCTCAGAAGTCCACCGTACTTTTAGGATAGCTGTATATACGTCAGGAAAATTCAAAAAATATAATAACTTATTACGTTCACACCATTCAAGCAGAGTATTCATATTAATTCTTCTTTTATTTCATGTTGTTTCTTTCAGTTTAGCTGGTAAGTACTTAGTTTTGCCCATTATACTCAAAAATTCTTCAGTTCGTAATGAAAGTAGACATGTCAGAGATGTTTTCTTGAAACTTTTGAAAGTTTTTTTATTTTTTAAATAAATAGGTGTTCTATCATACAGCCTTTTCATGAGGTATACATAGTTCCTTCAACCAATTAATTTATTCGTCCTCTACTTTATTTTATTGTTGATTTTCATGTTCAATGACAAAAACTCAGTGTAAATTTCAACTTGATGTAGGTAGGTTATCTACTGTTGAACAGAGATAATATTGTCCTCAATCGAAACACAATGAACTACTGGAAAATACGAAGTCCAAAAACTCACAAATTAAGAAGCTAAACATTCGAAAACTCAAAACGAAATGAACGTAAATACCATTACAACCAATGTAAACAAACAGCTAATCTCCCATGCTCTAGTACCGATATTAGCCGTTCCGGCGCTACGATCTTAATTTCGGACGCCTATAGCTGTATAGGTGTTTATAAACTCGTGATTGAATACAAAAACACCAAGAGGTGTATAAATTGAACCGCTTCATACATGTGTTTATGAATTGAATACCGAGAAGGATGAATCACATCCGAATTTTTTTTGTTATTCATAATTCGAGATATTCTAATTGTACAACAAAAACACAGCTAAGAAAATGAAATATGTTTGGAGTGAGAAACCTTTATTTCGGACGTAAAATATATGGCATATAGTCTGTCCAGCGAGACTTGGCGTTCACGTCACAGACATGCGCAAATAACGACGCAATGCTACCTACCTAAATAAATTCAAAATTGTCAAAATTTATATTTGTCGTAAGTAATTTTCGAAAAGGGTAGTTATATGGTGATAGTGACCGGATCATTAATTTCGAAAAATATTATGTCCATAACATATCGAATCGTATGAATACCTCAAGAAATATTAATATTTCCAGTGATGAAAATATGTTGAATTGAATGTGAAGTTTTCATTCAGTTTCAAAATATGCAATGTTGTCGGAACCTCTAGACATACTTTCACGTTTGACAGTCTTCGAAATAACCTCTATATCTCATTTTTGTTGAAAATTGGGTCAGCTAATTAGATTTAAGATTATCTATCACGTCTGGCAACACTGTTCCCGATCGACGTCATATACAATTGATGACGTGAACGTCAAGTCTCGCTGGACAGACTATAGATAAAAATCTCATCAGCGTAAGCTATTTGGCATAACTTATTATATTAAGTAGCAGTAAATATCAATTGCTTTTTACCACAATGATTCTCGATGTATTTTTTGAAATTCAATACCTCGTCAATTTCGGCAGTCATGTCAAAAATGATTTTCAATTTCACATCTCCAACTAGGAAGTTCTCGTTGCAGACGAAAATATATCAAAATGTCGTCAATCTAAATTCACCGTGCTATTCTAGTTACCAACTAGGTACACAGCATAAGTTCTTCATGAATAGCAATTTTTTGAATCATTTCCGTCCCTGTGAATAATGAGATAATATAATTATTTTGAAAACCAAACCACGTAAACATGTAATCGACGTAATGATATAGCGGTTGCGTTTTTCTCTCAGGTGTGAATTTAATGAATAAATTTCAATATTAATTGACTACACTATGTTTCTAATGCCTCTTCCCGTAAGTTTCTTGAATTAAGCTATTAAAAACCAATAGCTATAATCGATGTTGATAACCTATAAAGTCGAAGATATAAGAACACTGCTTTTATAGAAATTATATTATATCCCAATCATTCACGTCTTCAATTGCCTAGGAAAATCTGAAGCAAATCAAGAATTTTACGAATAACCTACTTAATTTGTATCAATTTTTACAGGCTTTCGACCTTCATGCTTCCTTCAGCCTTTCCAAAGTGACTTATGACGGTTATGAATTTGTAGGTATATAAGAGCAATTAGGAAAAAAATGACCTTGATAAAGTGAGCGATTTTGGACTAATAGGGATAAAAGTTTGTAAGTAGATAGTTTCGTATGATATCTTGGATGGGATTGGTTTTGGTACAAATTGGTTGGGGGTTGACTGAATGGAGGAAATAAATCTTTTTTATACGATAAAGGAAGCAATTTAGTAGCAATAGGGTTAAAGTTTGTAAGTAGGTAGTTTCGTATGATATCTTGGATGGGATTGGTTTTGGTACGAATTGGTTAGAAGGTCCCCAGGGGAGGCAATAAATCTTGTTTATTCTATAGAAGAAGCAATTTAGTAGCAATAGCACACGACAGAAGGCACAATTTTGGGACCATAGTGTTGAAACTTTGTATGTAGGTAGTTTCGTATGATATCTTGGATGGTATTTATTTCGATATAAATTGGTTGGGGGGTTGACTCCCGGAGGAGGAAATACATATTGTTTACACGATAGAGGGCGCAATTTTTGTTTTTTAAATTTGCAACAAAAATCATAGATGCATGAATAGATTTTTCAAACTGGATACGTTTTGAAAACCTGCTTTTCTAATGCAGCTCGCTAGAGTTTTTTTAATATTATGTACTTAGGTATTCATTTCAACTAATCCTACAATGATGAGCTTGCTCTAATCTTATCACCAAAATCTCGATTTTAGATTACCAAAAAATCGTATTTCCCAAAGAACCTCATTATCAGTCAGCATATGTTGACAAATTCTTCCAATCTCACGCAAACAAAACCACAATTATAACCTCCCCAACAGAATCGGCCTTTTTTCCACCAAATTATCGACGTTCACCGAAATAATTCCCAAAACACCAGTAGTTTGCCTGGTGAAATAATTAATTTTAATGTTATTAGGTTATGAAATAGTAGAATGAATCGATTATACTCCGCCTCCTCTATTATTAAATCGTCCGCCGACGGCTTTTCAGGTGGAGCAGAGATTTTACTCTCTAATTATGGACTGGGACGAATATAATTTTATTTGTTCAAGCCTCTCTTCTGTTCTCGCTTCAACGTTAAACCGACTGCTTTGTAATTACTGAAAGTTCGCATGTCTTCTGATCGCTTCCCTTTGTTCCGTCTTGGAGAGTTACCGTCTCCTGTCGCCTCGCTTGCCTGTGGTCTGTCCAAAGATTTTAGATAGATTTCTTGAGGATCAGCTGCTGACTGCGCTATATTGACTCTTTTTGAATCATTAATTTTAATGTTGCAGACAGTTACTTGATGTAAATCCATTTCAATTAAAAATTTTAATAGATTCTTCTTAATACATGGTGACGTAAGCGTCACCCGAGGCTTCACCTCTTTGAAATTGATTTGGTCATCAGTTTCCGAAGATGACTTGGTCAAGAAGAAACCTGCATCCCCATTTAAAAGAAATTGTATTTTTCACTTGTATATTATTTGTTGATTATACCTTAGATACCGTTGCTATAAATACAACCATTATGTCCTAGGGCGTTATGAGCGGGTATTATGGATCATAACGCCCGCTTATTGTACGAGGACAACTGAAACAATTTCCATTGATTCAATACTTTATAATCCTTGTCGTATACGACTCTGGATTTCTCCGAAAATGAATTATTCGCAGCTTTGGCAGCATTTTCTATAATATACTTGGGTAAATTCATTTACATTTCCATTATTTATATAAGGCTACACAAAGAAAGCAGCAATGACATTCACTAAATATGATGACAAAAATATTCACAAACGTCAAAATATCAACAAATGACATGCCTACTATGAGAAGGAAAATGAAAAGTACAGGAGCAATGAACCGATTTCAAAATCGATTTTTCATTATAATAAAATAATTTTTTCGTGAAAAATAAAATCTAGTATGCACCACGTTAGGATCTATATAACGCACTTGGTACATAAATAACTATTATGTGAATATTTTTGAAACCAGTTATTTTTATTCGAACGAAGTTATTTATTGCACGTTACACTCAATTGGCAAACGACAGATAGGCCAAATTTTTGTCCGACACAACCATCATGACATTGTTGCTAGACGTGCGCACCAGCTGTATTCGTAAATGCGAGTTGTTGTTATTTTATAAATAAAGTATGAATTTCAAATGTGATGCAGTAGAAGTTGAGAAAAATATATGAGTATAATGTCTGTGTTTTATTGTAGATTACGTATGATTTTGGAGTGGAAAATTGATTCTTATTTTCACAAATGAGCTACTGTCTATTTGTATCATGAAAATCTGAGATCAGAATGAATAATTATAGGAACAAATTTTTATAACATTTTTAACTTTTGTTCCTACAACAAAATAGCGATTTCAACAATAATTTTTTTTCCGTGAATTGTACCTATTTGAAAACTAATAATGATCTAGCAAAATATTCAAAATACAATACCACTTTAGATGGAGATTTTTGGAGACAAACATTTGAATGGCAAACATGTCACTTACTTTAGTAATCTCAATAAACAAAAATTTATACTAATGAAGTAAATAATTCTCAAACATTATTAACTTATTTCATTTAACCTGCTATATAATACATATATATATATATATATATATATATATATATATATATATATATATATATATATATATATATATATATATATATATATATATATATATATATATATATATATATATATATATATATATATATATATATATATATATATATATATATATATATATATATATATATATATATATATATATATATATATATATATATGTATATATATATATATATATATATATATATATATATATATATATATATATATATATATATATATATATATATATATATATATATATATATATATATATATATATATATATATATATATATATATATATATATATATATATATATATATATATATATATATATATATATATAGGTATAGTGATTGAAAATAGATTGTACCTAATATTTATTGAAGAAACTTTATAGGGAGAAATAAGAAAACGTTTATTAAAACTTAAATTCCACTTAATTCACAATGGATGACAATTTTTTAGACAGCATAGTGTCATCATTAGATTTAGTTACAAACTAAAATAGAGAATGTAACTAAATCTGATGAAGACACTGTGTTGTCCAAACAATTGTCATTTATTGTAAATATAGTGGAAATTGAGTTTTGATAAACGTTTTGTTATTTATTATCACGAACGTCCATAAATAAAAGTTACTTCGATTAAAAAAAAAATGTATAGGTTATATGATTTACGAATTTTAATCATTATAACGAAATTTTGAATGTTGCATACCCGAAATCATCTTTCCCTATTCATTATCGTAGCAACTACACTGCGCTTTAGAAAAACCGACCCATTACAAAACACTGATAAGATCTAAAACATATATTTATGTACCAAGTACCTTATATAGGTCCTAAAGCCCGATGGGCGTTATGATCTAGTAACGCACGTGGTGCATACAAGATTTCATTTTTTACGAAAATTTTTTTCTATTATAATGAAAAATCGATTTTAAAATCGGTTCATTGCTCCTATACTTTCCATTTTCCTTCTCATAGTAGGGATGGCATTTGTTGATATTTCGACGTTTGTGAGTATTTTTGTCATCATATTTAGTGAATGTCATTACTGATTTCTTTGTGTAGTCTTATAGAAATAATGGAAATGAAAATGAATTTACCCAAGAATATCATAGAAAATGCAGCCAAAGCTGCGAATAATTCATCGCCGGAGAAATCCAGAGTCGTATACGACAAGGATTATGAAGTATTTAATCAATGAAAGTTGCTTCATTTCTCCTCGTACAATGAGCGGGCGTTATGATCCATAATGCCCGCTCATAACGCCCTAGGGCATAATGAGTGTATTTATAGCAACCGTATCTAAGGTAAAATCAACAAATAATATAAAAGTGAAAAATAAAAATATATACAATCGTCTTAGTTCAAATGATTCGCCGTATTTCTACTATTTTATAATTATAGTGTGAAAACATGAACAGTTTCGATTCGAGTAGGTAATTAATAATGCTCAATTATTGAACGACTTTCGTTGTTATATACTTAATACGCTGTCTCGCTGTACTTAGTGGCGGAGATTACAGTCCTGAAATCGAGTGAATTATCTTTCGGTGCCCTCTTAAACTTACCATTTCCGAAAGTCATGCTAATCGAGTCTTCGCAACGGTTTTTAGATTAGGGCTCCCGCGGATTTCGCTTGAGTTCGCGGCAGATTTGTTGCCGAAGAAATGGAACACCTGCTGGAACTCAATCAAGAGCCGACGATGACCACACTAAATATTCAATTGGTACGAAAGCCACACATGAAGGATCCGATGCGATGTTTTGCCATTCTTATTCGTAGCAAAGATGTTATACGGGAATAAATACACCCGAATTTTTAGTCGTATTTTAGCATAAAATAAATACGTACTCTTGCAGTGTATCAAAGCAGAGCAAAAATAGTACATTGTTTTATTAGGAGTAAAAGTGATACTTTTTGTGGCGAGTCTAAATGTTTTTTCGACAAATTTAGACGAGCCACAAAAAGTGCTTTTCTCCGAATTAAACATGCGATTTTTTCCGCAAACGGTGTTCAAACGATAGAATCAAGATGATATTTTAAAAAGGATTAGATGTGAAGAAGTGTAAAACTAGATTTGTTTGCTTACTGGTTTCGTAGATGTCAAGGCAACACAAATTTGACAATTCGAAAAAGTAATTGTCAGAAACATTTAAAGTCACTTATCTACGCATTATAGGACGGTGCGTTTTTGGTAAGTACCCGAGTGTCAAGAAATTACTTCTTTTATTAAAATATATAAAATTTTTCTTACAGATTACATTATGTCGGATTTAGAACCCAATTGTTCGCCGCCCCACGTTCTTGAAATTTCTGTGAGCGTACAAAAAAGTGTAGGTTTGTTGTACGCTCACGGCCGGACAAAAAAGTAAAAACAAAATGACGTTTGTAAAATCAAAATTCAAAATCGAGAACTGAGGTTAAAAAAGTCGTCATTTTTTGATGTTTGTGGAAAATAGTATATTGTTTTATGAGAATTTTATTAGAAGTATAGAAGTGATACTTTTTGTGGCAAGACTAAATATTTGTCGGCTGAACGCAGTTTTTAAACAAGCCACAAAAAGTGCTTTTCTTCGAATAAAACATGCGATTTTTTCCGCAAACGGTGTTCAAACGATAGAATTCAAATGATATTTTAAAAAAGGATTAGATGTGAAGAAACGAAAAACTATATTGATTTGCTTACCTGTTTTGTAGATGTCAAGGCAACACAAATTTGACAATTCAACAAAATAATTGTCAGAAACATTTAAAGTCACTTAGGTATCTAAGCATTATAGGATTGTGCGTTTTTGGTAAGTACCCGAGTATTAAGAAATCATTTGTTTTATTAAAATATATAAAATTTTTCTCCTAGATTACATTATGTCGGATTCGGAACCCAATTTTAGGCCACCCGACGTTCTTGAAATTGCCGTGAGCGTATAAAAAAGTGTTCTCTTTGTACGCTCACGGCGGGATAAAAAGTTAAAAGAAAATGACGTCTGTGAAATCAAACTTCAACATCGAGAATTGAAGTTAAAAAGTCGTCATTTTTTGACGTTTGCGAGAAAAAAAATTTTTTCATCATTAATTTCTTCTTTTATGAAACATTTTCCAATGCCAAGTAGTTGAAAAATAGTGTTAAGTTTGGATTAACTGTTTTACTTCCAAGTACTATCCGAAAGAATTTAGTGCCTTGGTCAGAAGTAAACAATCTTCGTTCCTATAGAATCATATATGTTTCCAATTCACCTAGTCGAGTGACCCCGGCGCAACTTCTAACCCTCTTTAAAGGATTTAATTTATGTGGGAGGCGTGCCATACCATCGTAAAACCTCATTTCTTTTCCTCTGTCTTCGACGCATATGAAACATAAATTTTATTTTCGAGCAGGGCTGTACGAGGAGAAAACATATTCGTTGTACTCACAGAAAAAGTTTCTAACGTCACACCCGTTTAATTAAAAACTAGCGCGGCATCCAGATCGATTTCTTTTCTCGATTTTAACAAGAGGGGTATAATGAGCCGTCTATGGTGCGAAGTTCATGGGTTCAATTCCCACTTGGGTGTTGTGAACGTGTATGAGTTTTAGAGGTTACAAATATTTATATGATGAATAATAAGTTGGTTCACAAGTCTAGTGACCGTTCGGAACAGGAAAAAAATACACTGAAATTCAAATAATGTCCAAAAAATATTAATTTTCACTATAATATTACGGTAGAGTAAGCTATAATATATCTGAATAATTTTCCAAGTAGAATTCATAAATACCCTTTATTCTTCAACCCAAAATGTCGAATATTCTTTCCAATGACAAAAATACATTTTCTTTCTACCTGAATAAAAGTTTTCGAAATTGAATATCTTGCAAAGTTCAGAAACTCATAAAGCGCCTTTTGAATTTTCAAATCAACATACCTGCCTACAAGTAACCAAACTCATCTGAAATATCGCAAAATTAGTAGTTTTTATTTATGCAGTGGGTTACTGTAATCGAAACTATTTTTCGTTCGATATAGTAAAATACTACTTCCACTTTTTTCATACAAATAAAAGGTACTACACGCGGAATAAATCATATATATATATATATATATATATATATATATATATATATATATATATATATATATATATATTTATATATATATATATATATATATATATATATATATTATATATATATATATATATATATATATATATATATATATATATATATATATATCAATTTTTATTTAGATAGGACTCTTATATTAAAAAAAGATTATCTCTATTTTTGAAATTTTTTGAAAACTATTTACGTTTGCCACCTGTCCATTCTGAAGCTGTCAATTTGATATAATGCCAACTCGTTAATTTTTGTGGTAGGTACTTATATTGTTGCCGAAAGAAGACAATCAACTGTTACCTTATAAAAATGTTTGTGAGAATACGCTATAGGGCATTATCATAATGTTGGATGTTTTTATTTTGGTTAGAGCAAGAATACGGTTGAGTTTTCATTTGTAGTTACACATCGCAAATCTTAGAAAACCCCGAAGAAAATATTGAATTTCAATTTATTTTGAAAAGAAAATTTGAGTACTTTTTACTTATTTGTTCCAGGAAAATTTGGAGGAATAATCATCCTGGTCAATTCTTTTTCATAATATTTCATCTCGATCTTCAATATCCTATAACAATAATAAAATACTCACTACCTTAACTAGAAATCCCATAACGGATCCGTCCCTGTATTTATTGAGCAAAGGAATATCCTTGTGAAGAAAATAATCATACAAAACCACATATTAACTAGAAGGACTTTTGGTAGATTGCTTTTTAAATGGTAATCTATGCTTTTAATAAATAACAAACTGAACAAATATTATGAACGAATTATAATTTTAATGCATACATAAGCGTTTTCACTTGGTCGTAAATTTTCTTTATTTGTTTAAAGAAATTGGATTCGAACGTGAATGATGCCTCGCTGGTCGCAATGCAGTATTTTTCTATGCATAGAGTTATTATTTTAGGCGCCATGTTATAACTTTTTCAGCAGACATAAATGACAATCGTTATTTATAACGCGCGTTGAAAACGAGCATTCTGAAGCCCTCGGGGAAGGTTTTTAGTGGTCCCTCTGTGTAAACACATGTTAATGTGAAATGAATACGTTGAAAATTATGTGTCTGTGCAGTGGAAACTTCGTTAAGGAAAACGATGAATGGGACAGCTGTACTTTAGTTATCGTAATTCGAAAGTTACTAAGTACAATTATTAGGAATGCGCTCGATGAAGAGAAAAAACGCGTGAGCAGCAGAGCTCTATTACGAAGGTCGTATTATCCTTTTTTTTTCTTACAAAAAAAAATCTTAACTCAGTTGGTCAATTTGGAAGGACTGAAAAGATGCACAAAGCTGCGAACTTGCATAAAATTTCTACTTATAAATTACGATTGTGAGAGAAAGGATTTCAAACCCTTATACGGGACCTCCTTGACCGAATTCGAATTCACTTACAAATTTTTTGACTATTAACTGAATTTGAAGTGGCTGTAGAGTTGCGCAATGATAGAAAATTCTCTTAAACACTTAACACAACATAAAAATTAAAAAAAGCTGTACAATAAATAAATTGAAACCCCCAGTGTATCTCTAACATCCACTCATTCCAGGCACTTAATTACAAACCGTTAACTCAAACACCAGACGCTGTGTATGTGCTAAAATCTCTAATTCTAAATGGCTTCTGAATTGTTAACTAAATCACCAGACGCAGTGGATGTGCTCAACCTCTATATTGAAAAGGCTTACAGACCTTTAACACAATCACCATACGCTGCGAGTATGCTCAAATCTCTACATTGAAATAGCTTACAAACCTGGATCTGCTCAACCTCCATATTGAAATGGCTTACAAACCTTCAACCCAATCACCAGACGCTGTGAATGGGCTCAAATCTCTACATTGAAGTGGCTTACAAACCTTTAACTCAATCACCAGACGCTGTGAAGTTGCTCAAATCCTCGAAAAAATATGAAATATATATGTTAAAATGGCAGCGGTTTGGGAAAATAGTTGAAACCATTACAGTGCACCAACATCAACTCATTGCACGTAAGGAATTTGAATCAGCAAACTGAATTTGAGTGAGCTGTTGACTCGCTAAAAAAAGAAATTAATTACATTAAAATGGCGGCTGGTAGAAGGTAAGCTTTATACTTCCAAAAGACACTCGAACTTAATTTGGCGAGGTTTTTACCTGAAAAACCATCAGAAAATTCCAAGGAAGCTGTTGCAAATTATTCATTTTCACATATTTGGAAAATTTTTTGAATGAAAATATATATCAAATAACACACTTTTTGAACGCCATTTTACTTGAATACCATTTAATTTTTATTATATATATTGAAAAAATTAAATAATAAGAAAACAACTTGTCTAAAAACCACAAAATGAAAATAAATTTTTATTCGACTAGTTTCGCCTGTTACAGCATTATCAAGACTGAATACAGTCTTGATAATGCTGTAACAGGCGAAAGATTTGCTTTTGTCTGTTTTATAAATTACGATGCAATACTCTCCTGTTGTCAGTCTTGATAATGAGTTCATAGCTCGAAACATGTCGACTTCTTATTACTGCTAAGTACAGTATCTAAAGATTTTTTATATTGTGAAACATAAGCCAAGTGTTTTTATTTTAAAGTTTATACTTTATTCTTTATGATGTTTCACCAAGTGATGTGCGAGAATTCAATCTCAAGTATATAAATATATATATATATATATATATATATATATATATATATACTAAATATATATATATATTATATAAATATATATATATATATATATATAAATAATATATATATATATATAATATATATATGTTTATATATATATATATATATATATATATATATATAAAATATATATATATATATATATATATAAATATATATATATATATATATATATATATATATATATATATATATATATATATAAATATATATATATATATATATATATATATATATATATATATATATTTATATTGTACTGTCTTGAGGAATATAAATCATTATCCGAAATATAGACATGATTGACAAATTAGTTATGTATTCACATTACTTGGCCCCAATTAAATTTTGCCGAGAACTCACATTTTTCAAAATTCAATTTACACGGCAACACTCCATATTCATATTATATATATATATATATATATATATATATATAAATATATATATATTTATTCAGTGGCGTATCCAGAGATTGAGTTTGGGGGGGTAGTGGCAAGTTTTAGGGAGTTGACCTGAACTATTTATAAGATGATCAGCGTAAGCGAAAGCGGGGAAGGGAGGGGTGTTGATTGATCTTAGCTCATCCATAATTCAACATTTTTATTCTACATCAAAAAAATATAAAATAATTGCGAGGACCCAATGAAAAGCCAAGAAATGGGCTATTCAAAATTTAAAGGAAAAATATCAGAAAGGTGAAAAAGATCACATCAGGTGAAAAGAGTTAAGTATATGAATTGGATGTTAGTTGGTTATTGACTCTTACTACTAAACTCACCTGTAAACTTAACAATATCAAATATTTGATGGAATCCGTCGTGACTACGTGATAATTTAACATAATGAACAAAAACAAAACTAGAATTTACTACGTTTATTATCACAAAATTACTTTGAAAAGTATAACTCTGCGATTGCAATTTCGGTCACTAGACCATCATCGGGCAGATTGAGTTAAGAACTGAATACATAATTATAGATTTGCGCTTACATCTGCAATCGTAGTGTTATATTTACCCCGAGGCGAAGCTAAGGGGTTATAGTCTCACAAGAAAAAGTTAGTAGCTGGTCCGATTTTAAAAATTTTAACGGATATCGATAAAACACATACAATTTCATAAGAAAAGTGATTAAAAAAAATTTTCCCCGCGAAGAATAACAAAAATATAGCGTTTTTTAGATTTTTTCGTCCATAGACATGTGGTGCTATCTATAAATCTTAAACCTAAATCGATTTTTACAATAATGAAATAAAATGATAGCATTTAATGGGTAGTTTTTTAATTTATATAATACATTCAAAAAATAATGACGTGGCGCACCTAGAAATAAAAAAAATTAGTAAAAATTATGAATTTCACTCAAATATTTGTTCCCGATATAGTCACCATGAGGAAAAATGATCTGCGATAAATTATCTTTAAAATGAGCTCAAACTTATTTCTCTAAGAATTAACTGAAATTTTCAAATTTTCCATAGCAGGCATTACGACATGCACATGCGCCGAGGGGTTTTATCATTCCTAGTACTACGCAGTAGGGTGTCCGGATTTTTTGTGATAATAAACATAGTAAATTCAAGTTTTGTTTTTGTTCATTAACAATATCACTTCACTATAAATTATAAAATCATTCTTCACTTAATAATCTCTCAGTAATCAGCAATTTTAAGTCTCAACTATGAACTGGAAGAAATGCGCATCAGGTCAGATATAACGTACGTACGTTACTTAAGGTTTTACCAGATGTAGGGAATTCACATAGAACATAGAACTCGAGGGATGTTAATCTAAATTCAGTGGATTTTATTTCTGCAGATAAGAAATAGTCATCGGGCGGAATTCTTTCCATAATCGTGAGTATGTATAACAAATGTTCTGAATTTGTATAATTTTCATAATTTGTATTGAAGAATTTGGACCAAACGATGCGGCAACCCGCACCCCTGCTCTTGAATGAGTGAAGCCGAGGCATCGCGCCAATTTACTTAAATTTACTTATGCAACCACACAAACTTTCGCATGCGATTCACTGATCTAGGTATGATCTATCTAGGATCTATCTATTCTGATAAATTTCGTTTGCTTATTTATTTCTTTTATATGCTACGTGGAATATCAAATAATATGAAAAAACCTTTTTCATTAGTTTTTGGATAATGTTTGATATATTTTATATTTTCAAATTCGAAGATTTAGTGTTGCAAATTCTCTTCTGGGGGGGGGTAATTACCTTCAGTAAACCCCCCCTCGTAAATACGCCCCTGATATATATATATATATATATATATATATATATATATATATATATATATATATATACACCGGCAAATTTAAAGGAACGGAGATATACTTTCGTAAAAGAAAGGTAAATTTGCTTTATTCGGTTTTTGTGCTGCCTAGGTCTAGAAGCCATGTCTTTTTTACACAATTATCATTCATTATGCACATTTTTATCAAGTTAGTCAACGCCAAAGCCAAATCAAAGCGGAAATATCTGTCGATTGATACATTACATTTGAAACGCGTATTTTCTCCAAGTAGAATTTCCTAGTTTTTTGTGAGTAATAGTTTGAGTTTAGTTGGTTTTTGTTTACTATCATCACTCTGATTGTGAAACTGTAAATGATGAGGTGATTTAGCACCCACTGAAATCGTTAGGGCAGTAGCAATGATCGAAAACGGTCGATCTTACAATGATGTTGCCAACATGTTAGGAAATCAAAATCCACGATCCATCGTAGTGTTATGCGATGGATGTAAACTGGAGAGTATGTGAGGAGACGAGGTCCAGGCCAGGAAACGCTCAACCACGGCCATAGATGACCGATTTATCACATTGCAAACACTCCGCAATAGGCGTCGAACCGCAGTTCAAACAAGAAACGAATTGGAGGTAGTTCGTGGAACCTCCTTAAGTGAGCGTACATAGAGGAGAAGACTCAAAGAAGTTGGTTTGAAGGCGTATAGGTCAAAAAAATAACCACAACTCCAAAGACGTCATCGAGTAGCGCGACTAGCTTTTGCTCGAGAACACCAAAATTGGAACGATCAATGGGGTAATGTTTTGTTCACGGATGAGAGCCGTTTCTGTGTAAATTCAATAGATGGGAGGAAAAGAGTGTATCGTCGTCCAGGAGAACAAAACGAACAATTTAATTTTACTCCTACTGTCTCTTTCGGTAGAGGCTCAATTATGGTGTGGGGTGGCATATGTTTAGGGACACGCACAGAGTTGGTGGTTATTGATTGCGGCGCTTCAACGGCAGGTAGGTACATGCGGGATATTCTGCAAGATCATGTAATAACTTTACATGTATAACAGACAAAAGCAAATCTTTGCTTTTGTCTGTTTTATAAATTACGATGCAATACTCTCCTGTTGTCAGTCTTGATAATGAGTTCATAGCTCGAAACATGTCGACTTTTTATTACTGCTAAGTACAGTATCTAAAGATTTTTTATATTGTGAAACATAAGCCAAGTGTTTTTATTTTAAAGTTTATACTTTATTCATTATATATATATATACATATATATATATATATATATATATATATATATATATATATATATATATATATATATATATATATATATATATATATATATATATATATATATATATATATATATATATATATATATATATATATATATATATATTTATATATATATATATATATATATATATATATATATCTGATTTATATTGTTCTGCTAATTCAATCGTTATGTAAAAAATTCATGGCACCAGGTTTCGGCAACACCTTTCCTAAACCTTGACTGACAGTGCCACTACCATCGCGTCATATCCTTTGAAACAAAATATCCCTGACACTTTTACTGCTGCCGACTTGGATCGCTGGCGCCACTCTGTGGTAGATTTTCAACGCCCACTGGATGCTAGATATTACTTCCAGCGCCTCTGAACAATAATCTCATTAGCTGCTTGTCATTTAATTCGATTTTTTCGACATTTCTTATTAGGTGTAATTAGTTCTGGTATGCTGTTTAAATTAGTTAAATTACACAAAAGCGCTGCAGTTGTCAAACACCAGTATCAAAGAGTTAAGAAGTTGAATATTTTTTGAAGTAGGTAATTGAATTTCTCTGGTGCTATCTTATATCAAATAATGTAAATAAAACTTGAGTTTTTGATTTTCACTATATTTTATCAAACATAACAATTGTTTGGCCAAACAAAGTGGCTTCTTCAGATAAATAATTCAAACTAACTTTAAAAATTAAATATCACACAAATACAGAAATTGGGAATACAAATGAGGATGGGGAAACCTAAATGTAATCTATTGGCTGGTGGATAATTGTTTACTTATGTACTTTCCTGTTGAATCGAAATGTGGGAATATCTTTTAAAACTCAGGATACAATAGGTAAAAATATTAGAAATTCAAAAAATAAAACTACACCCCATAGTGAATCGGATATTTATCAACTTGCAATTCATGTTCTATGGTATAAGATATATGTTGGCTAAACCGGCTGAAACTTATATGAGTTAGATTCCTACTCTTTTATTATAGCGAAAATTGAAAATGTTTCATTTTTTTCATAAAAAAAATTGTGATTCAAACATGGACGTTCCTGATGAAAACTCAGACCTTACAAAATTCCTTGGATGAATTTTATTTAAGAATTAAACAAATGGTATAAAATTTACAACAAAGATACAGTTTCACTATATATTTATGACTCAGATTGAATAAACTGATTTATTTCATATTTTTATAATAATTTAGATATGATTAAATGACTTTTTTTTTGATAACTTTAAAAAACTTATTGATCATAATTTTATTACCATTCCTTTTTATGTTTTTTTGAATTTAATTATATACAAACGTCTTTTCATCTATAATTACATTAAAATATTGTTAATTAATTTCTTTTTGACTGCTATTTAACATAATATATAACGAGAGAAACTTAGAATGCAATCGGGTGTCTCAGGACACCTCTCGCCTTTTTTATCCCATATACTTATAATTGAGAGAAATACAATACTAATAAGTAGGGGAGAAATGACATGAAGGAGCCAGGTTTTGAAAGAGCCACTCACATTATTTTGGTAGTTTATGAACGGATTTTATTGGTAATTTTATCTTTAAGTGGTAACACTGATTTCCCGTCACCCACAAACATTTGACAGTCCGTCGAAACCAACGGACGACAGCACATCCAAGTTTTTGGCACTAAAAAGTATTTATTTTGCTTCAGTTAACTTGTTTTTTGGTATATTATTGTAAATAAATACAGGTAAATGGAATGTAGATTGAATTTGTGCATACATTTGGCCTTGCAACTGCATGAAAACTATGCCGCAAAAGTTTTGATATTGTTTTTATTTTAAAGGTTAAATTTTTTCAAAGAATAAGTTATGAAAAAGCCGGGTGAATGGGCCTTGAAACAGCTGGCTCTTTCATAACAGGCTCTTTCTTAGCCATGGATTTAAGTTGAGTAAATAATATAAAATATCAATAAATATGATTTTTTTCTCATATTACATTATTATTGCCATCTCCCCATTCAACCTCTAACCCTACTGTTGAGATTCCGATTACTTCTAGGCAACAAATTATATCATCGGAAATGATGAGACCATTTTCTAAAGGAGGGCCAAGACAAAGCACGACGCGCTCTACGTCTACCGTCGTGACTGTCACTCCCGAAAAGAAAAACTGATAAGAGAAAGAAGGTAATGTAAAGTAACCAAAAATTATCATTGCCACAAAACAGTCCATAAAAATCCTTAATGAAAACTCGGTACTGCAAGATGACTGAATCGCAATGGCTATCGTCAAAAACAAATGAAAATAGCGATTGATTTTTCTGATTGGGCCCAAGAATCCTGTGGTATTAAGGGAAAAAATTTTTTTGCAAGATATGTTTCTAATTTTAAAGAAACTACATTATATATTACAAAGTTCCTAAAAAGTCTGAATATATACCTAATAGTTATGACAGAATATTATTTTAATATTAAAGCGTTTGTTAGAAATACTTAAAATGACTAAAAATTTCATTAGTTTTTGAAAAAGATTCATTACAATTGTCTATTTTGTCTGTTTTTTCGTAATAGTGCAATTATTATTATTCTGCATAATTTTCACAATCAAACTTTATAATACATAGGTACTGGCTCTTTCACAACTTTCAGTAGGTAGCTTTTTAAATACCGAAATGTTATGAAAGAGCCAGAAGACACATTTTTTTAAAATGAATATTTCGTTGATTCTTTCATATTGTTGAAGGTTTTTCCAAGCGAAATTATCTACTTAAATAAACGATTAATAATTGACGAAAAAAAATCATCATTTGTTCCATCAAAAGTAGGTATACCTATATATTTTGGTAAACTGGCTCTTTCATGCCACTTCTCCCCTATTATATTGCTTTTGATTATGAGTTAATCAACGAAAATATATGTAGAAATATGATTATAACAGTAGAACTCCTGATTAGTCCAAAATGTTTATCAAAATATTGTAGTTTCTAGAGTGCAAAACAGAACGCCTATTCAATCAAGAAATCGATGAATTTACTGCTTCCTTTACTCGATTGTAATTTTAATTATCTCGATTAAACTCAGCTAATTAACCTTAAACAACATTTAAACAGCACTAAACAACGCTTATCGCCCCGCCAATGTTTAACCTCGCACGTCAGTATTGACAGATCAAAAGCTGCGCTGACGACGATCCATCATCCATTACCGCGCTCTGCGCGTTTGTAACGCGCCAGAATCCCTGAAAAACGCACATTACAATTAATCGAAACCAGTCGATTCCCTGAAGAATGTTAATACGAATGGTCGATATCGCCTCGAGAGTTTATGCGTTTCATTTTCGGTTTTTATGTTTGCTTATTGGCGACCGGGAGCTCTGAGGATCGGTAATAATTGCAAGAATTCGGTCGACTAGGGCCTGTAGGGAAGCTGAAAAGGTCGAGCATATGTCCTGTTTATGGCTTGTAATTAGTTTTGCGCGTGTTTGATGGTGATTGCACGCTGGGTATTCGATTAAGCGAAGGTAATGAAGGCCGAAAGTGACGGAATAAGAGACGTCATTTTTGTTGCTATTGCACGTTTCCGTAAATGATCCAAAATTTTATAAGAGAGAGTTTCGGGAGAAGGAGGAAACCGAAAGAGAAATACTCTGGTGGAATCTTCCAGGGGTGGATCACTCCAAAAAGTTCCTCCGGATATACAAGATCTAAAGGATATCTGGATCTCAGTAAGAATAAACTACACCTCCTCCACTGTCTTACTCACAGGTCACTGTTGCCTCAGGAAGCAACTCTGATGAGAATAGGTTTATAAGAAACTGACGAGTGTAGATTCTGTGGGGAGGAGGAGGAAACTCCTTTTCACCTGGCTACAGAATGCCTCGCCATTGCAAGTAAACGAAAGGAATATTTTGCTCGAGAAACTTGTAGGAGTGAGGACATACTTTTTTTTTTATACTCGAAATCTAAAGATTTCCAGTCAAACTTTTGCTGCAGGAAAATAATGAGTCCCAATACAATTAACTAAATTTTAATTTCATTCATCACAATTATTTTTCAATATAATTTCTTTGAATAAAAATTCAATAACTCATTTTAAAAATCATCATTTGTGTACTTGATGATGAAAATATTATTGTATAGTTTCAAATGTTTGTTTAGAATTTTCAGTAGAAATATATAGATCGCAAAAATCATTAAATTTCTGGTGATTCACTCAATAAATTGATATAATTCTCCTAGAAAATATTGAAGCAACAACTTCAAGAATGCATTTTGAATTACTAACATTTAAGACTTCGTTGCAAATAGTAAAGTTTTGACTCCATCATATTCCTTAATTGGAACTATTGTAGATCCGTATCGTACATGAACATAAAGACGAAAACGACAATAATTCCGTCCAAGCAATGAAAGAAAATGTCACGTAACTTTGCCAGATTTCATTCTAGATATTTGGAACAATTTTCGAAACTCATAAATTAAAACTAGTTCGTTGTACAGGCTACCGAAGACAAAGTATGACATTATAAGATTCGCAGGTAGAATCCAAAATAACACGAAAACTTAACTTGTCACTAATCAACCTTCACAAAAAGGACGATCTATTGAGTGTCATTTTCACTAGTTGAAATATCAGAGGAGACATTTAAGTGATTTGTAGGAGCTGGTCATATAGTCAACTAAGAAACCTTCGAATTCCAATGAAAATGATTTCAAGAGTATATACTTAAATAAATTATATAAATTCCTAAATAATTCTATAAATAATGCTACAGGATATTATGTATTGAAAGGGATTTGTTGAAAAATATCTTCATTGTAGTTTTATGCTCCTTATTATTAATTGGAAGAGAGAGGAACTATGTCAAGAAACTGACTCCCAGTTATGGAAAAAATAATTAAGTTCTTATACATGAATGAATCTTGGCGTGTTCAAGAAAAAAATTAATTTCATGCACTTTTCAAATATAACCACTCTTTGAAAACTGCATATCAGGTACCATTTGAAAGAGAGATTATGATTAATATATGTATAAAATACTTTGGGAGAACTATAAATTCATAGTGGTGATCCACAAGGCTCCGTTCTGGAACCACTATTATTTATAATTCATATAAATGATTTGATTGAGCTGTTCTTCAGTCCTTCTACTTGATGGAGACATATTGGTTTTCATATCTGAGAAAAGTTTTATCAGATCGGTTCAGTTGAATCATCAAACAATTATGTTATAGCCAAAAAAATTATATGGAATACCCAAAAGACCTATCGTTAGATAGAAAAAAATAATGTTCTGATGTCAGTAAAAATATTTTTTTGGTAGAATTAGCAATATTCCAACTACATTGGAAAATCTATATAAATATCTGTCGAATTATGTTAATTCCACCAATGTTAGATTTACGAAAATAAATGTTATTTGCTGGTAGGTTTATATATATATATATATATATATATATATATATATATATATATATATATATATATATATATATATATATATAATATATATATATATATATATATATATATATATATATATATATATATATATATATATATTTATGTTTTTTAGATTTCCTATTTTTGTAACGTACTTAAATTTTTCATAATTCACAGGATATATTTTATTTTGTGAGGAAACTAATGGTTGATGAGATCATTTGAGAGAGGTAGGTATCTCAAAGTACTAATTTCAATTTTATTTGACTACTTGATATTTTCATATTGAATGAATAAATTTAAGTTGCAGGCATCAAACTCATGAAGAAGAATACTTATCTCAAGGTTTTGTACTTCTTGCTCATTTAAATGGATTGACTTTCACACACAAATATCCTCTCATATTCTTTGCGAATCGGACTTGCGCACTAAGGGTTCTGTACCATAGAGCCCCCCTTAAATATTCATTATATTTTAAATTCATTATTTATTATCAAAGTAAATATACAACTGAGTAATTTGTGAATATTTCAAGTGCCTACATGTTGTCATTATTGATATCGAGCAGAAAAGGGCAAAAGAAGTCGCGTTAGTTATATGGTAGCCCCCCTTAAATATTTATTTTATTTTGTCATAGCGGCAACAAAAATACATAATCTGTGAAAATTTCAACTGCCTAGCTATCGCGGTTCTTGAGATACAGCCTGGTAACAGACAGACGAACAGACAGACGGACAGACAGCGAAGTCTCAGTAATAGGGTCCCGTATAGTGATGCCGCCGAGACGAGAGATTCTCGTCTCTCGTCTCGTCTCGTATCGACGAGACGAGAGAGATATATTCTCTCGAAAAAAATTTCGAGACGAGACGAGACGAGAGAAAGCCCCTCTCTCGTCGAGAATTTCTCGTTTCTCTCGATCTCTCGAGCAAACATTTTTTACAATTTTACAAATTAAACAGTTAAGCCGTTATTTATGTCATGTTTCCTATAGTTTTTATCAAAGTATGCAAAAATCGTCATAAATATTTAGATAGGTATATCTCTCGTAATATCCTTTGAAAATAAGCAGTGTAAATTGTACTTAGTTTTTACGTTACCCATTTTGAATTAGTAGCGGGTAGTTATTAGTAGTATATAGTAATAATATATACAGGGTGTGACTAAGTTTGCACTATTGCTATCTTCGATTGGCAAACTAACAGCCGTATTCACCATCAGCTGCTTACTTTTTATCAGGCCGCTAAATGCGTAAAAGCGACTACATATATAGCTGTCTAGTTGACAAGTATGCTTTTTCAAGCTTTTTGTACAATATTATAAATGAAGGTGTGTATGGTAAAACTCGCAAAGACTTCTGCTGTACACACATTCATGTATAATTGTACAAAAAGCTTGTGTCAGCATACTTGTCAAGTAGACAGCTAGGTGCGTAGCCGCCTTTACGCACTCAACAAAAAAATAATTAAACATTGCATTTTTGAGTAAATAAAAAAAACATACCGTATATTATTATACATTTGGATTTTACGTAAATTTCAAGACATAAAGGTCTACATAACTTGTTTTGGTTAAATAGTTTTTGAGATATTTACCTCAGTTTAAAAAATTACACATTTGCATCTTTGACGACCCGAATAGTTTAATGGTGAGTTCGGGTTGACGCTCGGAGCACTCGGAGCGCGCACTGTTTTCGATTTTCTGTTATTATTGGAGCTCCAAAAACACTCTAGTGTGTTTGGTTTGGCACATTTTAATAACTCTGATCGAACTTTATATATACCGAGGTCCAAAAATACCAGAAAATAGTGCGCTCTCCGAGTGCTCCGAGCCTCAACCCGAACTCACCCTAAGACTGAGGAAAACTGTTTTGACTTTCTTAGCTTTTGAATAGCTTTTTAATAATACTAGTTTTACGTCTGTTAAAAAATAGATAAAAAGGACATACCCGAGTTTCATCAAATTCCGCGGAAAAGCCCATGTATTCCGTGCGGGGTCCTTTATTAAAAAAGTTTAGTGACAAATTTTTGGGAAAAATGTAGGTACCTACCTATTTTTATGAAAGAATAGCTGTTAAAAATTGGGATAAAAAGTGTTTTTTCTAACTAAGCTCTTTTGCGTTCTACGTCGATGTCACTTTCTACTTCTTGCACAGGCGTATAGTTTTTATCTTTGTCACTCTCGTCCATTTCAATATCACTATCGCTTTGATCACTCAAATATTCTCCAAATTTTAAAAAAGTTTGACCTGTTCTTTTCATGTTTAACTTCTTACAAATAACCAACCGCACCCTATAAGACACAAATCATAACTAAAAGTTTTAAAGAAAAACGATAATAACCCTAATTCCATACTCTTTTCTTTAACAATTGTTGTATTGCTTATCTAGATCTCGGAAAATAGGTGACAATCCTGATTTATGAGTTTATGGTTAAGTTTACCCTGATTGGGTTTTTCTAGGAATTTACATAAATACAATGGTTCGTTCCATCATGTTTATAAGAGACAAAATTATGTGGAACGAAACTACTAATATTATCTAAATTTTTATAAGACGAATACACAAATGTATATTGGTACCTTTTAATGTCCGAATTTTAAATATTATTTCATAAAAGTTAGTCTAGCAGTCAGGGTCGTCGCGAAAATATTTTTAGGGGAGGAGAAGATACCAATTCCCGACTTGCATTATGGAAATGCCATCTCATATTATGAAAATCCTATATTATTAAAATGCCATCTGGCCAAAAAAATAGGAATGAAAAGTTCCCTCGTTTCTCATTTACTAAATTTATTACTATTTTATCAACTTTCCCTGTTAAATTTTCCAACTCAAGCGTGGTTGGAAGGGGGGGAGGGAAGGGGCGCTTTTTCTTATTTATGATGTATGTTCAGTTTAACGTGAACCTAATGTACAAGGAGAATTCTTAAAAAAAAAAGTTTCGGAGTTAAATGAAGAAAAAGGGCTTTATTTACACACCTATAAAAATGCAGGAATTTTAAATATTTATATTTATGCTGACTTTTTTTATCATGCATTGATACATTTAAAAGTAATTAATACATAATATTTTTTTAATAAAAAATAATATATAAAAAAGTATACTTCTTTCAGTGATCGTTGATAGTGACCTCACATTCTCCGTCATTTACTATCTAGCATGGTGTTTACATTAGGTTAGAAAAACGACTAGTCCTGACGTCACTGAAAGAATTATATATAAGTATATATTCTTAAATGATACAGTTAATACACAAATAGGTATTTTTTTCCCCATTTCATTGTTTTATTATATTATTTAGGTACCTACTTTTAATAATTTCATTTACTTTAGTAACTATGTTACAATATGTACAATAAATTCTTGTAATTATTAAAAAATAATATTTTTAATACTATTAACTTTAAATATCCATTATTGACCGTTTAACTGTTTAACGTTAAAAGTTACATTTTTCACCCGCATACACGAAAGAAAAATGGCACTTTTTCTCCCTCCTCCGTTAGGGAAGAAAAGTCTCCCTTTACCTCAATACACATTTTTCGTTTTTATTATAAAATTTATTTTTCCTCCCTCTAGTGTCCAGGCATTATGATAATATAAGTTATTTATTACCTCCAATTAATTATTATAATTATGTATGTTTACTTGCTTTAGATGTTATAGTTTGCCATGTTTTTAAATATTGTTGTGAAGTACAAGGATAAATCGGAATAAAACTAAATTTTATCGTATATAAATTTTTTTTATGTTGGAAAGGTAGAAAATTATATACATTCATTTCAGTGTCGTACCCATAAAAGAGGTTTGGAGGGAGCAAGCCCTGATAAAATACATAGGGATTTAATATATTTTTCTAGAAGGTCGAGACGAGACGAGACGGGACGAGAGAGAGGTTCTGTCGAGCGAGAGAAACGGATTCTCGTCGAGACGAGAGTCACATTTTCTCTCGTCTAACGAGACGAGACGAGACGAGAGAGAGCCTTTTCTCGTCTCATCTCGTCGAGAGGCAACACTAGTCCCGTATTCCCCCTTTGGGTACGGAAACCTAAAAAGGTGAAGTGTCAAAGGATAAATATTCTTAATAAACTTTTTTCTCAACTCGTGTGTACCTATCAAACTAGTAAACAGCGTAATGTTAGTTTAATCACTTGTAATTCAAGCATAAGTATACCATGAATTTATTGAAGCAACGCTAATTGATGAAAATATTCTAATAACAATATTGTGACTTCCTAAATTAATTGTATTCATTATTCAATAATAAGTTACACGGATTGTTATTAGTGAAAAATTACAACTATTGCAGATTTTTAAAAAGATTGAGCCTGCTCTAGATAATCAAAATTGTGAAACCTAATTCTAGAGGGTACTATATAATTTTATAAAGGTGAAGTTTTTTATTTTCATTTATTTTCTAGGTAATTAATTATTTTTTGAGTAGTTTAGTCAGCATTATTAAGAGTAAATGTACGGGGGTGATTTTAAAAAGAAAAGAACTATTATACCTATCACTGACTAATTCCAAAACAATTTTCGTGAGTTCCAATAATTCAAACTTATCATACGAACAGCCTAAAAAAAGTGAATTGATCCATCTAGGGAAATTTTCATCATATAACCTCGAAAATCCATAGAACTGAGTCCTTCAAAAACAAAAACAAGCCCATTTCTTGTCTTTCAACCCCCCTTTCACACTTCCTATCACTGTTCAATCGTTAACATTCCTTAGGTGCCGAATAACTAAAGAGAAATCTAGTAACTTTCGCCGTGATATATTGCGGTGGAAGTGGGAGGATCAGATCATAAATCGCTGTCACGTGACACCCACCCATCCCGGATGGCTATGCTCGTGAGTCGCTGCTTCCTAATTATCGAGATAAAATGCTTAGTGGCTCAGATTGCTTTTCATTCATAACTGGAGGTTTTTGTGAATAGCAATTTGATTTTATCTCTTCGGAATACGATGGCCAATTTGTTATGTGAATATCGACGCCTTTGAATTATTATTGAGGGGGAAACATTCTTAATAAATGTAGAAGAATGTAAACACTTTGTATGTTATTATATACGAGGATATTTCATACTATTCCCTGGAGGCTACATATATATATATATATATATATATATATATATATATATATATATATATATATATATATATATATATATATATATATATATATATATATATATATATATATATATATATATATATATATATATATATATATATATATATATATATATATATATATATATATATATATATATATATATATAAAACTTTGAAGAAAATTAAGTGTAACCCTTATAGACTAACTGGTTATACTACTTATAGTGAAACGTTAAATGTTCCAACATAAAATATTATGAGGAATACCTATTTTCAATAAGCTAATATAATTTTATAATTTTCTGCTCTTTTAACGCTCGATGGATCATTGTTCCACAATATAAGTAAAACACTAGAATTGATATATTCCCCTCCACATATATGTTTCGGACCCTCAACCCATCATCAAGTGTTATCTAACTGCTATGAAAATGCATCAATCTATCTATTTTCTATTTATATTACTGCTTTAACTAGTGAGGATATCTTTAGCTCTATTTTGTCATTAGTAATGAGTAAGATCCTGGAGCTGGCCGGAGTGATTTTAAGAGT
>JARQZK010002895.1:580000-600000 GCA_030704885.1 Cynegetis impunctata | reverse complement strand
ATATATATTATATATTTATATATATTATATAATATATATATATATATATAATATATATATATATATATATATATATATATATATATATATATATAGTATAAAAGGATATCGACCGTACGGTATGAAATAGTAAGGAGGTTTATTGGGTCTGCGGTCTGTTATATATAAAAGAAAACTCTACTTTTCCTAGCTACTCAATATTTCGTCAAACTTTATTGACATCATCAGGAGTCTACTGTAAAGATTGAAAATAAAACAAAAATAACACCAGAATACAAAAACATCAAACAACTTACAGTTTAAGAGTAAAATTCAAACACACAAGGCATCACATCGACATGTTAAACAGTACTGATCACACAATGGGAACAATTCTCCCTAACAACTGGTCTAATTTTTTTCTTTCATTATCATAGAGATAATACAAATATGTGGTGATTTTATTAATTCATTTTCAAACTAAATGAACCAAAAAAGTTTACGACGACATGTTAACTTTGACTGTACAATCAGGGTATGAAATAATGAATTTTTTTCCTCTATTTAGCCAATTTTAAAATATTACTGTAAATGCTGCTTAACTGACCTGTATCGGACTTAAAATTAATAGTGTTCTTATCCTTCTTTATGCAACACATTTCCAGGAATAAACGGTTTCCATAATTAGACTCTGTTTTCAAAACACTGACATTATTATAATCAAAGTTATGGCCTGTTTTTATGTAATGATCCACTACATGTAAAGGACCCAACACAGTGGATTTCAAGAGTAATGTAGTATATAAAATACCTTGTTTGGGATGTCAGGGTTGTTACATTGGACAAACCGCCCAGTGGCTTAAACAGAGAATCACACAGCACAGGAGTGATTGTCGATTGGGTAAAAATTCTTGTGCTGTAGTGGATCATTACATAAAAACAGGCCATAACTTTGATTATAATAATGTCAGTGTTTTGAAAACAGAGTCTAATTATGGAAACCGTTTATTCCTGGAAATGTGTTGCATAAAGAAGGATAAGAACACTTTTAATTTTAAGTCCGATACAGGTCAGTTAAGCAGCATTTACAGTAATATTTTAAAATTGGCTAATTAGAGGAAAAAAATTCATTATTTCATACCCTGATTGTACAGTCAAAGTTAACATGTCGTCGTAAACTTTTTTGGTTCATTTAGTTTGAAAATGAATTAATAAAATCACCACATATTTGTGTTATCTCTATGAGAATGAAAGAAAAAAATTAGACCAGTTGTTAGGGAGATTTGTTCCCATTGTGTGATCAGTACTGTTTAACATGTCGATGTGATGCCTTGTGTGTTTGAATTTTACTCTTAAACTGTAAGTTGTTTGATGTTTTTGTATTCTGGTGTTATTTTTGTTTTATTTTCAATCTTTACAGTAGACTCCTTATGATGTCAATAAAGTTTGACGAAATATTGAGTAGCTAGGAAAAGTAGTTTTCTTTTATATATAACAGACCGCAGACCCAATAAACCTCCTTACTATATATATATATATATATATATATATATATATATATATATATATATATATATATATATATATTTATATATATATATATATATATATATATATATATATATATATATATATATATATATATATATATATATATATTAATAATAATTTTTTCCATGGACATGTGTCCGCAATCGCCGAGAAATGAGAATTTTATAATCTTGAAACTTTAACGCTCTGTAGATTGATAACAAATATCAATCTACAGAGCGTTAAAGTTTCAAGATTATAAAATTCTTATTTCAGTTTTCGAGTGGAACATAGGTTACGTTTTAGAGCTTACATGATCCAGCATGCCTATAGTGATTAGAAGAATCTACAGAGGGATATTTTTTTCAGGGGTCTAGCACTTTTTCTCAACCAGAAACTTTTCTATTGTGCGCCGCTGGTGCACTCCAAAATACGAAAAGTCGATAGGTTTATTATTTTAATGTAATGTTTCAGAAAACTTGTACTTTAGTTCAAAAACCAATTAAGAAGCGTTTTTTGTTTTCATTATGATAATTGGTTCACGCCTTCTGTTTTTTAATTAGGTAAATGTATTGAATTACAAACATTGATTTTAGTTTTTTTCTCCAAATAAATTTTCACAAATATTCCATTCAAGTAATTTAATTAAGAAATGTCACCATATTGTAAACTACCATTTTATAAACTAGCTGTTTTGATTCCAACGAAAAAATTCCGTTCATCGTTTCGGAAAATATGTTGAGGAAAACATCAATTTCTTATTTCAAACCTGCTGGACTCACTTTAATTGGACCTGTATCTTTGATATTATTGTTTCGACAGTCACTTTCCAGATAACGTATGTCCAGATTCAGGTTAATAAAAATTTTATGATTTGTGTTTCGCATTTTATGACTTCCTAAAATGATTTTTATGGATAAATAAATTTACGGTTCTTTGAAGGAAATGTGTAAATTAGATTATTTTGACGTATTAATTAGTTATTATTTAATTTATATCCAGCAGATCTGAGGAGCTGGGAGGATGCGAAGAGGCTATTATTGTCAAAATATGATGTTAAACACCTTGTTAGTGTGTGGTTTAGTAGAACGTCCAAGAATATCGCGTTAAGTGAGTCAAAGTATAAAAGGAATTATTCTCTCGAATTGGAAGGAGGTGGAAATAACTTCCAACATACGATTCAATATTAGAGTAATTATTCTACATATTGGAATTTTAAGTAGCGCATCCTGATATTATCCAACATTAAGTCCAAAATTAATTTATTAGTTGTATTTCCCCTGATTATAACGAACTATTGGCGACTGAAATTAAGATCGTAGTGCCAGAACGGCTAATATTGGTACTACTCTCTGGGCCATTAGCGGTTTGTTTACAT
The DNA here is from genome assembly GCA_030704885.1 of Cynegetis impunctata. Taxonomy (NCBI): domain Eukaryota; kingdom Metazoa; phylum Arthropoda; class Insecta; order Coleoptera; family Coccinellidae; genus Cynegetis; species Cynegetis impunctata. The sequence continues at coordinate 597,113 of JARQZK010002895.1, read as the reverse complement.
TGATTGGGAATGGTATTTACGTTCATTTCATTTTGAGTTTTCGAACGTTTAGCTTCGTAATTTGTGTTTTTTTGGACTTCGTATTTTCCAGTGGTTTATTGTGTTTCGATTGAGGGCGATATTATCTCTGTTTAACAGTAGATAACCTACCTACCTCAAGTTGAAATTTACCATGTGAGCTTTTATCATCAAACATGAAAATCAATAATAAAATAAAGGAGAGGACGAATAAATTAATTGGTTAGAGGAACTATGTATACATCATGAAAAGGATGTATGATAGAACACCTATTGATTTAAAAAGTAAGAAAACTTTCAAAAGTTGCAAGAAAACATCGCTGACATGGCCACTTTCATTACCAACTGAAAGATTTTGAGTATAATGGATAAAACTTAGTACTTACCAGCAAAACTGAAAGAAACAACATGAAATAAAAGAAGAATTAACATGAATACTCTGCTTGAAGGTTTGAACGTAATGAGTTATTATATATTTTTTAAATTGTTCGGACGTATAACAGCTCTCCTGAAAGTACGGTGGACTTCTGTGAGTAACTGTTTTTTTTTATAGAATCTCTGTTTTCCTGGTCATATTATAATTGAAAATTTTTGTTTTTACCTAGCTACTTATAAAGTCAAGTTTTATTTCATATTATTGATGTTATGATAAACTGCTATTTTGGTTGTGCAAATAAACATTAATTATTATTTTAATAGTACCTCTGGTCGTTACATGAAAGAAAATACAATTATCCAGAATCTCTGGATGATGGACCAGGTTCAGATTTGGAAAAAAGTGGAAGTTTTTTCGTTGGAACAGCATTGGACCGAAAACCCTACGTTTTCGGTTAGCTGAAAATTGCACATCATCAGTTGGTATAATTCTATATGGAAAACCCCACAAACTTACCACAGGGAAAATAATTATTCTCAGTAAACTGTAAAGAACAACACACAGACACTTTTTTTCAATCTTCAAGTTGAATCCACACCTTTCTTCTATCCATCATTTCCTTGTTTTCCAACTTTGTTTGGAATACAACTTTGAATTGTCCAGCTTTCGGAAAGGTATGTTAGCTATATTTGGGATTTTTGTTGCCCAAGATGAAAAATAGGATATAAAACGATAGTGATTCATCTATTCTAAACGTTTATAAACGTTTCCAAAAAAAAAATTAAACACAACTACATCTCATACAAAACAGACGTAAACGGATGTAAACAAAGCAATCTATGGCCTATACGTTAGTAATATTCGGCAACGGGGGGCGTACTTCTTATATACGTTTGCCAATTGTACTCTGTCAACAATGAAGTGAGGTCGTGATTTTTTAATCCGTCTTATACCTTTTTCAGGCTTTTTGGAATAAAGGTCCGTCGCACACGTTGCACCGCAGATACTAGGTCAGCTGTAGTCGTATAGGTATACGTATTGGTATTGGTGTGAAAGGCGATCCTTTCAACGCGGGCAGCATGGTTACTTTCAGAGACTTTGTATTATTTCATCCTTCAAGTATAGAAATATTCTAGAAGTATTATTTTGAAGTTAGAATTAGATACTCTTTATATATTACTTATAATTTCGATGATTGGCCAATTATTGAATAATATTTGCAACTACTTTTTTCAAAATTTAATATTCGAGCAGACTATTATTTAATACCAAACAAAAAACAGAATAATATAAAAAATCTGGGTTGTATAGAGTTGAAAGTGGTGAACGCACAACGGCGTACGTTGGACAAACCGGGCGAAATTTTGAATCTCGACCTAAAGAACATATTTCTTCCGATAGTAAAACTACAAGGCATAAAATCCCAATAGAATATCTTACAATTCTACATTTTTGCAATGAAGGAACCACAATGAATATGTTGGAAAGTTTGGAAATTAACAAGCTTAGAAAAAAACCAGAATTCCAAACTGTAACTAACCTCAACTCCTCTCCACTCCTAAATCTTTAAGGGTTAGATATAAATAGTTTTACCTGATATGTCTACAATCACTTGACAATGATGTGATAGTCGCAACCGGAAAAGGGAAAAGGAAAGGAAACACTCGTGTTTCATTCCTCCATGGAGTCAAGGAGATGAGTAGCATGAGGTTGGGATTAACTCCTTCAGCCAGATCAGAGGATACACAGAGTTATGTACAAGTGCATTGAGGATAGGTGAGACGGGATATTTATGGAAGATGGAAAGTGTGGGTAAGGTTCAGAGAATAAATACTGGCCCAGCATTCGCCTTATAAGTTTGCAAGCAGTGACTTATATTACCATGAGGAAATCTCTGAAAAAAACTCATGGCAGACCAGTCGGCCCCGTGGTTTGAACCAGAGACCTCCCAAATACTAGCCAGCGTACCTACCTAACTAGCTTGGTGTCGAAACCGGTTGTACCTATATTTTAAATACATTATGTGGCAATTGACGAAAATTATTTTTATTTCTTTTTATTTTTAAATATAAACAACATATCCAAAATTCAGAATTTCTTGGAGGGTATGTACTCGTATATGGATTTTTGTAACTACAAACTTTTTTTTGAAAATTTATGGAAAATGCCTCTTGAAAGATCAAACTTTTTTATCTAATCTACGTCACTTTTATGTAGAGATTACTTATGTTTTCATGGTTACCAAGGTTTTTGCGCACCTCCACAGCCTCCGCACATTGAGTTAGATGGTAGAAATTCGGTACCTATATTGAGTTGATGAAAGGTTTCAACCCATTCCCTTAATCGTACGAAAAACCATGAATTAATTAGTATAAAGTGATTATTTTAAGAATTAATTCTATAAAATATCTCCATTGAATAAGACATTTCAGCCTTGGAAGTTCCACATATTTCATAGGTAGTTAGGTACTATCGGATTAGTAAGTAAGATTAATTGCCTAATCTACTTAATGATTGTAATAACTCCTCAGTTTTCCATCGAAAAGATCATAAATCATAACAATAACGGAAATATTAATCTGGTTATATATACGGAAAAAGTATCTTCATCTTGAATAAATTATACTACAATAGCAAATAATGATAATATTATGATAATATGAGATTTTTCAAATCTTTTACGCGGTTCATTCCGTGAACCAAGTTTTTCAAATACTTCCGACCGCGGAAATCTTTCTGAACATTTTATAAGTATATTATATATATATATATATATATATATATATATATATATATATATATATATATATATATATATATATATATATAATCTCTTGATAATTATTAGCAATAACAGGCTTGTTGAATCTTGAAAAACTCGATATTATTAAAAAGTTGACGTTTCGCCACGACATTCGTGGCTTTATCAAAACTTTTTTCAATTTCAGTGAAACATAGTAGTCTTTTTCTATTCAAATTTTTTCAAATCAATAAATGTCAAAGAAATTTCAATTTTTTCAAAAGTTTTGATAAAGCCACGAATGTCATGGCGAAACGTCAACTTTTTAATAAAATCCAGTTTTTTAAGATTCAACAAGCCTGTTATTGCTAATAATTATCAAGAGATTATATATATATATATATATATATATATATATATATATATATATATATATATATATATATATATATATATATACAAATATATATATATATATATATATATATACAAATATATATATATATATATATATATATATATATATATATATATATATATATATATAAAGGTGTTAACTCATCTAGGTGAATACTTGGGAAATGTATCTATAAATATGTAACATGAATTAGTTAATATGAAATTAAACTGCAAAATTTCTAATATATATAATTTTTTAAAATTTTTTTGGCTCAGTTCTTGCAGGATATTCAACAATAACAGGCGTTTGGAAGTGAAATATTAAACTTATTTAAATGATTTGATTTCCACTTTAAAATTTGTTACTTCTGCTTGTTTTGGAAACTTCAAAATATATAAAATACGTTATTATAGCGATTGAAGGAATAGCTGTTGAATTTGTTATAATATATGCCAAAAATTCAGCTAGCTAGATGATTTATATCATACTATATTATTATTCCACTTCATGAAAGATTCACAAAATTACAATAGTTATTTATGTACCAAGTGCGTTATATAGATCCTAACGCCCGGAGGGTAACATTCGGCCCGAGGGCCTTTGGGCCGAGGAATGAATGTTGCCCGATAGGCGTTAGGATCTATATAACGCACTTAGTGCATACAAGATTTTATTTTTCACGAAATAATTATTTTATTATAATGAAATATCGATTTTAAAATCGGTTCATTGCTCTCATACTTCCCATTTTCCTTCTCATAGTAGGCATGTCATTTGTTGATATTTTGACGTTTGTGTATATTTGAGTCATCATATTTAGTGAATGTCATTGCTGCTTTCTTTATGTGGTCTTATAGAAATAATGGAAATGAAAATGAATTTACCCAAGAATATCATAGAAAATGCAGCCAAAGCTGCGAATAATTCATTGCCGGAGAAATACAGAGTCGTATACGACAAGGACTATGAAGTATTCAATCAATGGAAGTTGCTTCATTTCTCCTCGTACAAGTAGCGGGCGTTATGATCCATTATACCCGCTCATTACGCCCTAGGACATAATGAGTGTATTTATAGCAACCGTATCTAATCAACAAATAATATACAAGTGAAAAACAAAAAAATGATTCCAACAAGCACAACCTTCCAGTTGCCAAGTTTTTCAGTCGTCAAAATCATTCTTCTTTCCATCGATACTCATGCTTGGAAGAGTGGAATTCCATAGGAATTTCGGATATTCAAATTCCTCCACCATAATCGAGGAAAGCTCATCAGGATTCACCTCCGGTCTCACCAATTCATTACTCGAAAACCTGACCAACACCAGCCCCAGACCAAGACGAAATAAACCACGCCGTATACGACAGTTACGACTGATCGTAGACGTGGCTATTCCTCCGTGTTCACATCTTCATAACTCGCGACCAGATGAAATATGAGGGAGTAGCAGACACGGAGAATGTCATTACGTGTCCAGCGTGATCTGATAAGGGACCGCGGGGGTCATGGGTCGACGGTTTGCAACGGCCACGTCGTCCCTCGATTCTGAAATGACCATTACGCTACCATACGGGGCTGTCAACTGCAGGACTACCTGTAGTGGTTCGTGAGTTATGGCGGATATGTCATAATCAGTGAAATGCGGATTCATTTGGAAAATAGAGGATATGTTGCTGTTGAGTAACTTTCAAGTTCGTGGGTTCTATTGTTGAATTTGATTTTTTTTGAAATGTTGAATTTCATGGCAATTTGCATAAATTGCGCCGAATTGAACTCATTATGAATGAAAAACGAGTGAAAGGAAGATATTGTTGCTGAATGTTTCTCCTTGTTGCCATAGGTAGAAACTTATTATCACTGCATATTATTTAGTAGAAACAATCAACATTTGTTGCCGAAACATACAGAAATTTTAAGGAATATTTTGGAACATTTACGGAAACAAGCAACAGCAACAAAAATGTTTCGCAATGTTCCTCCGGTGGAACCGTAGCAATATATTTATTCTTTTTCGTACTTTACTGCACACTGAAAATTTGCGACACAAATGTTTATACAAGTTGGGTTCTCGATACGTTTCCACTGCAATAGCAACACGAAATTTTTCACAAATGTTTTCTTTTGAAGTTTACCGCTCGAAATGAAAACCGGAACAAGTAGGAACAGTCAACATTTGTTGCCGAAAAATAAAGGAATTTTAAGGAACATTTAGGAACATTTTCAAACATTTTCGGAAACACGCAACAGCAACAAAAATGTTCCTTCGGTGGAACTGTAGCTTTACGACGTATATTTTTCGCGCGAAGTAGTTACATCGCGTCGAGAAGCTATTCGTACGGAATAAATTATTTTTTGAAAATCCACGCGTTGATAGCAAACCGAAATAAAAATTAAAATTGAATTTATTCTAGTTAGATGAAAAAAATGGCGTAGTGCATCGCGTACTAAAAAAAAACACGCTGAAATAGCAAACCATAGTAAAAATAATTTATTTTATTCAAATAAAAAATTATAATTTGCGAAACGCATCGTGTACTGATGAAGAAGCAGGTCGAAATACAATTCCTGCGGAATATATATAATGTAAATGGAGGTTGGGAATATTGATGATGAAATCAAGTAAGTAGGTACATGTGTTTGATATTTTAGTAATATACATACCTACTCTATATAAATATGAAGTTATTGCTTTAATTATAGAATCTATGTATGATTTTGATTAGGAGAATGTATTATAATTTTAACATATTCTACTCATAGGTACAATGATAATCATTTATTTGATTTAGGAATCAATAATGATCCAGAAAAATCTACAACAAGATCTTTGCAGTGTCTCAGAGACACTCTGGTACTCAAAATTGAATACCAAAATATATGTGTCCTACTTCTAAGTTAGTTAGCACAAACCAGTATTCATTAAAACTGAATCTTCCAATATATATATATATATATATATATATATATATATATATATATATTTTTATATATATATATATATATATATATATTTATATATTTATAATTATATATATATATATATAAATATATATATATATAAATATATATATATATATATATATATATATATATATATATATATATATATATATATATATATATATATATATATATATATATATATACCTATATATATTTTTATATATATATATATATATATATATACCTACCTATAAAATTCTCGTGTCACGGTATTAGAAGTTAAACTCCTCCGAAATGGCTCAACCGATTCGCATGAAATTTTGTGTGCATATCGGTTAGGTCTGAGAATCGGCCAACATCTATTTTTCATCCCCCTAAATGTTATGGGTGGTTCACCCCTTAATTATTTTATTTCATTTTTCAGACAAAATTTTCTGTTCTAATTTTTTTTATGATAAAACATTCAAAAATACATAGGTACAAACCTAAATTTTCACCCTTCTACGATCAACTCCTATGTTTTATTTGTTGAACTCCTCTGAAATGGCCCGACCGATACTAATGAAATTTTGTGTGCATATCGGTTAGGTCTGAGAATCGGACAAAATCTATTTTTATCCTCCAGAATGTTGAGGGTCCACCCCTTAATCTTTTTTTATTTTTCAAAAAATTTTCCACCCTCTACGATCAACCTCTATTTTTCATTTGTTAATTAGAAACTTTATTTTATTTTAGGCAAACAGTTTGCCTTTAGCATCTGAAGAAGGTGAAATTTCACCGAAACGTGCAACGTACGTCATGCGTTATTCCATTTAATAAAGGTATGAATAATTGTTATTATTAACCATTGTTTTAATATAGATAGATAACTATCTAGGTAGATAAATAGAGATACATCGGCAGATAGATGAATAGATAGAAAGATAGATAAAAATAATTTACATGGCAGAACAACGTTTGCCGGTTCAGATAGATAGATATGTAGATAGATATATATAGATATGTAGATAGATGGAAAGATAGATAACTATCTAGAAAGACAGATAGATAGTTAGATAGGTAGATATTCATCGGCAGATAGATGAATAGATAGAAAGATAGATAGATAAAAATAATTTAGTCAGCTAGTATATATATATATATATATATATATATATATATATATATATATATATATATATATATATGTACCTATATATATATATATATATATATATATATATATATATATATATATATATATATATATATGTAATATTGTAAATTTATAAATATAATAGTAAAATATCTTCATCAATCAAAAATGAAAATCACTCAGAAAAAATCCCACATTTGCCTTTCTGCGTACCCAAACCCGTACCCATTTTAATAGCTAGACCATATAGTCCACACGTTGCTAACCCTCAGCCACAATCGGCTCGAAGACAAATACCATATTCAATCTCTTCGCCATTATTCAAGTGCCATCTACCCAGAGTCGTAAATAATACGGCACCGTTTAGCCTGTCATATTTCAATTTTATTTTGAGTTATGGCTCACCGAAGTCCACCCACTACGCGGATCGACTGAGCATTTCATGCGCGTCTTGGATTTCCACAAGGAGATGCTTCGTCGGGCGCCGTAGACGAACTCGGTCACTTCCTCTCCATGCATGCTGAAATTATGTCGGTTGATTTTTCACTTTAATGCGGCGCATCACATGTGCCGTTTTCGAGTTTGTTTCAATCCATCTCAATTTACGACCAGATACATATATATAAATATATATATATATATATATATATATATATATATATATATATATATATATATATACATATATATATATATATACATACATATATATATATATATATATATATATATATATATAAATATATATATATATATAAATATATATAGAGATATATATAAAAATAAAAATATATGTTATATATATATATATATATATATATATATAAATATATATAAATATATATATATATATATATATATAATATATATATATTATATATATATATATATATATATATAAATATATATATATATATACATATATATATATATATATATATATATATATATATATATATATATATATATATATATATATATATATATATATATATATATATATATATATATATGACAAAGTCTATGAGTTCTCGGCAAATAAAAAGGGGCCAACTAACGAAGAATCACAACCAATTCGTTAATAATGTCTATATTTCGGATATAGATTATATCCTTCCTCAGGACTCTACAGATATACATGATATTAAAACATAATAAAAAATCAACAATATTCACAACTTACAACTAACTAGGCTGGATGTAAATTAACCATAACAGTAAATGCAGTGTATGTTGAATATAAGAGTCATCAAAATAGTACTTAATAAAAATTGAAACAAAAAAAGAGAGCTGAATCTAAAATCGAAATTAACAACATAACCTTCCAACGTAACCGAAAGCAATAAAATGACAAATGTCAAGCAGGTTCCCAATATTACAGTAACCATAGATCAACGTCTCCGTGAAAGAGGTGTCACCTAGATAAACAAACAGAGGTTATAGATGACGTATGAATAATATGAATATGAAGTCCACACTAAAGAACATCAACAAAGAACAGAAAAACAAAACTTTTGATAGACAAACCACGATGAATTTTAGAGAAAGAAACACCTGGAGCAAACACACAATCAAAAATTCAGAGAAAGAAGATGACTATAGACACAACTGAGCCTTGCAATGTCAGTTCTCTTATTAACGTTGTTCGGATTATGATTTATATGGCACATCTCTAAAAAGATTCTCTTTTGACCATTAGATGCCCTATCCAGAATTTCGAAATTTGTGAAATCAAAACAATGTCCCATACTTGTCGAATGGAGTGCCAACGCACATCTATCCGGGTGAAGTCTGACATCACTCTTATGGAGAGTTATTCTTCTCTTGATGGTCTGAGATGTTTGACCTATATATATCCCATCACAATCCAAGCAGGGCACACTGTAAACAACGTCTGAATTAGACGACAGAGGAATCCTGTCCTTCAATTTCGTGAAAACACATCGACCCACCAGAAAGTTATGTTTAGCCAATTTAAGATGTTTAATACTTGAGTTAGAGCTGAGAAGTATGGTATAGATCTATATTTAAGAACCGGAGTCTGTGAGTTAGTTTGTGACACATCCTCCGTGTGGTGGATCATCTGAGGTGCGGGAATAGATCGCCTAGCATCAGTATTCCATAGAATCTTCCTTATAAGAGGTCTCGGATAACCATTGTTGATCAAGATTCGCTCCAAACGGAGCAATGAACTACGACTATAATCTATGTGAGTAATATTCAGAATTCTCTCCTTAAGCTGACTAATGGTATTAAATCTTGATCAACAATGGTTATCCGAGACCTCTTATAAGGAAGATTCTATGGAATACTGATGCTAGGCGATCTATTCCCGCACCTCAGATGATCCACCACACGGAGGATGTGTCACAAACTAACTCACTACTCCGGTTCTTAAATATAGATCTATACCATACTTCTCAGCTCTAACTGTGACGCTTTCACACATCTTCTCAAGTATTAAACATCTTAAATTGGCTAAACATAACTTTCTGGTGGGTCGATGTGTTTTCACGAAATTGAAGGACAGGATTCCTCTGTCGTCTAATTCAGACGTTGTTTACAGTGTGCCCTGCTTGGATTGTGATGGGATATATATATATATAGGTCAAACATCTCAGACCATCAAGAGAAGAATAACTCTCCATAAGAGTGATGTCAGACTTCACCCGGATAGATGTGCGTTGGCACTCCATTCGACAAGTATGGGACATTGTTTTGATTTCACAAATTTCAAAATTCTGGATAGGGCATCTAATGGTCAAAAGAGAATCTTTTTAGAGATGTGCCATATAAATCATAATCCGAACGACGTTAATAAAAGAACTGACATTGCAAGGCTCAGTTGTGTCTATAGTCATCTTCTTTCTCTGAATTTTTGATCGTGTTTTTGCTCCAGGTGTTTCTTTGTCTAAAATTCATCGTGGTTTGTCTATCAAAAGTTTTGTTTTTCTGTTCTTTGTTGATGTTCTTTAGTGTGGACTTCATATTCATATTATTCATACGTCATCTATAACCTCTGTTTGTTTATCTAGGTGACACCTCTTACACGGAGACGTTGATCTATGGTTACTGTAATATTGGGAACCTGCTTGACATTTGTCATTTTATTGCTTTCGGTTACGTTGGAAGGTTATGTTGTTAATTTCGATTTTAGATTCAGCTCTCTTTTTTTGTTTCAATTTTTATTAAGTACTATTTTGATGACTCTTATATTCAACATACACTGCATTTACTGTTATGGTTAATTTACATCCAGCCTAGTTAGTTGTAAGTTGTGAATATTGTTGATTTTTTATTATGTTTTAATATCATGTATATCTGTAGAGTCCTGAGGAAGGATATAATCTATATCCGAAATATAGACATTATTAACGAAATGGTTGAGATTCTTCGTTAGTTGGCCCTTTTTTCTTTGCCGAGAACTCATAGACTTTGTCATATATATATATATATATATATATATATATATATATATATATATATATATAATATATATATATATATATATATATATATATATATATATATATATATAAATATATATAAATATATATATATATATATAAATATATATATATATATATATATAAATATATACATATATATATATATAAATATATATATATATATATATATATATATATATATATATATATATATATATATATATATATATTTAATTGACCAGAATACCTCCGTATTATGATAATATGATAAGGTGATAAGGGATCGGAACGGATAAAAAAGGCGTTTTTAATAAGTGTACTTCATTTATTCCTGTCGACGTTTCGACTACAATTTCGCAATCTTCATCGGGACACTGCAATTATGAGCTTACTGTTACACAATTTCAGAAATAACTGTCTTAAGACTTACCAAATAGTATAGGTTAATAAGTAAGTAACATGGCAAGGAACAGAATCATAGTTATAACCGTTTAAAAACTTGTCAAACATTTACGAAATTTGTAAAACATGGAACACAAACTGAGTGGATAACACCACGACAATAATTTTTTACTTTAACAGCAAGAATCAACAATTGACGGCTAAATAATTTTTGGATACTTTTTCTTTTTCGGCTAATTTAGATTAGTAGACTGAACATAAAATTGTAAAAAAAAAGAAGAAAAAAATTAAAAAAAAGAAAAAGAGAAAGTATCCGAAGATTATTTAGCTGTCAAAGTGCAAATGACTGCGAACTCTAACCAAACTTTTTAATGTTGGCTGATACTTGGTATAAGAAAATTGTGAGTGATAAAAATTGTTGATTCTTGCTGTTAAAGTAAAAAATTATTGTCGTGGTGTTGTCCACTCAGTTTGTGTTCCATGTTTTACAAATTTCGTAAATGTTTGACAAGTTTTTAAACAGTTATAACTATGATTCTGTTCCTTGCCATGTTACTTACTTATTTACCTCTATCTACATATCAATCAATCTATCTGACCCGGCAAACGTTGTTTAAATTATTAAAATGGTTATTAAAAAATATGGGTTGTTGATAGAAGGGTGAACATTTAGAGTTGTATGTATTTTTTAATGCAACAACATTAAAAAATAAAAATAAAAAATTTTGTTCAAAAAATTTATAAAAATTTTTGGGGTGGACCACCCTAATCACTTAGGGGTATGGAAAATATATTACGACCTATTCTCAGACCGACTATTGTTATTTTCGATTGCCATCTTGCAACCCTATTGTGGATCTGTGGATAAAATTTAAAAAAATGAAAATCGCCATGGAATTATGACAAAACAAAAATAAAAATCTTGCCAAAAAAATTAAAATTTATTTTCTACAAATTAAAATAGGGATTTAAGAGGGGTGAATTTGGAGTTATATGTATTTTTGAATGCTGTATCATGAAAAAATATTAAAACAGAAAATTTTGTCTGAAAAATGAAAAATAAAAATTGAGGGGTGAACCCCCTCAACATTTAGGGGGATGAAAAATAGATGTTGGCTGATTCTCGGACCTACCCGAAATGCACACAAAATTTTATGAGAATCGGTCGAGCCATTTCGGAGGAGTTTAACTTCTAACACCGTGACACGAGATTTTTATATATTATATATATATATATATATATATATATATATATATATATATATATATATATATATATATATATATATATATATATATATTATATATATATATATATATATATATTATATATATATATATATATATATATATATATATATATATATATATATATATATATATTATATATATATATATTTTTTTTTCAAAAATTTTTTTTTTTTGGTCCCATCGTGAAATTTTGTTGCAAGTATGCAAAAAGAAAGTTTCTGAAAGTTAAGGCCCTTAAAATTAATATTAAGTCCTCGACCAAGGCGTGTAAAGATTTCCCATTAAAAAAACACAGAAACCCTGATTTTTTAACTTTAAATTTCTATAGCTCAGTTGCATTTTATAGCATCGCTTCGACCATGGATGGGTTTTTTTCAGAATTGAATTTTCTACAAAAGTGTCCCTTGAGGCAAAGCCGAAAGTCGAACCGGCGAGGTAGTACATGCCTCTAATCTTGATTTTTCCATGAAATTCGCGTTTTTCCGCATTTATTTCGTGAATGACAAGAACTACAGAAAAAATGTTGAGAACAAACTTGTGGAAATTCAATGTCCTACAAAAAAGGTTTCTAGCACCAAGTCGCTAAAATCAATATTTCCGGAGATATCCAATAATAAAGTTTTTGTAATTCTAAATTTTCATCGAAAATCGCGTCAAATTATAAAAAAATTCTTTTTTTCATTATCCATCACTACTTTCTCAACTAATAACTTTTTCGTAGTATATATATATATAGTAGAAAAATGTAAATAGTGGGAAATATGTCAAATATAAAAATTTAATTAATAAGCATAATAACAAAAAAAATTTATTTTACTTCTGTGCAAGGGTGCTCTGAGCGATGGCTTTGGACAGTCTGAAAATTTTTTTGCCTCTCCTGTTCATTATTTGTCAAGCCTTGATTGAATTTTTCAGCTAGTGCTACTCCTCGCTCGGCAATATCATTCACTACCTTCAAGCTGCAAAATGTTTTAAGACACTGTTGATACTCCTGATTAGTTTCCCATGTATTTGGTTCTGAATTTAAAAATCCATAAGGCAGATTAAATTGTTCAAAGATAAATAATGAATTTTTTGTCACAAAATCACTTATGTTTTTATCTATCATTGAAGTTATTGCACTATAGGCCACTGTGTAACGTTTACTAGCTTTTTCAACGACTATTGTGCTATTAATTTTCTCTACCATTTTTAATTTATCTTCTCGTGAAACTGTTTTATCGAAAAGAGCCAATCCAACAAGCTGCTCATGTAAATACCATAAATGCCTGCATAATTTATCCAATGCTGCATTTGCTACATCAGGATGAATGTCTCTATAGCGTATGAGATTTTTCACTAATTCCAAATCTGAATTGGGTGCTTTTATGGCATTTGGAGCCGTAAACCATAATTTAACATAGAATAATACGATAAAAACACATATCTTACGTAAAACATTCACTTTTTTGATTGAAATTTTGAACTGTCGGCGAAACATATAAATTTTTAAACAGTAGAGAGCTTTTGAAAGCCATCTTGCATGATGAAAAGCACCAGGAGCTGTGAATTTAACTTCATGACTTTCTCCGCCACCCAAAAATATACGACTCAGCATCAAAAACTCTTTGTAGTCGCCTCGTGGATGATGATTCTAATTGGATAAAAGAATAAATAATTTAAAATTAATACAGAGTAAATAAATTGATTATTTGATAAACCGTTAAATTATACTTGTTTTAAGGAAGGTATTGAATTTTAACCTTTAACTGATCTTCAATAAAATCCAGTATATCTTGTTTTTTATCGTTCAAAATATCTGCTATAAGTTCGTCATTGATGCCAATTTCATACGCTGATGTATCAATCTTTGTCCAATGATCTCTAAATCTTTTGAAAATTGGTACAGATGGACCATTCGTAACTGGCCAAGCTACTTCTGCCACATTTCTCAACATTAATTCCGATGTATGATGGCGACAAGCTAGATACAACAATCATTTTTTCAAACATAGTACAAGCGCCATTTGCATCACCTGAAAAGTGTATTTTTATCATTAAATTCAAAATTAACAATGAAATCTAAATTTGAATTTGTTAAATTGTTCATTTATAAAAGCTTTTCTTATTATTATTATTATTATTATAAATTTTTGTTATTTTAATTCGCCGGATACATTTGAAATATTACATGAATTTAAAAAAAAACTTAGCAAAGCTTTGTAAATCATTTCGGAAGACTTGACTCAACTATTTACTTTTTTTGAAATTCAAGTAGGTATAATTTATTTATTAGAATAGAAAGCACATTGTAGAAAAAAGCTTTCAACAATGGTTAGAACTATATTTTTGGGTTGAGACAAATTACAAAAATATCAATGAATAAAATTACTTAGACAAAATGAAAATTTACCAGTATTTGAACTAGTTGTATCGAAACACATCGCTTTGATATGATCACAAAGATCCCATTCAGTTAAAGTGTTGAATATGGCTGAAGCTTGACTCGATCCAGTGCCATCAGAAAGAAACGGAGCTTCTAAAATTCTTGAAGTATGTGTTCCAGAAATATGTATCGCCAGTCGTTCTACTTTCAATGTACCCTGTCCTGTAGGAAGCTTCTTACCATCCCAGTGAACTACAAGAGAATCGTCATCTACCTTCTTCTTTATCGTATCAACAATTTCTTCACGTTTTAAAATGCGCGCGTTACGAATTGAGGAGTAACTTAAATTATATTTCTCGATATCGAGACCCAGGCTTTTAATAACAGCTGCTATAATAAACATCGCATTTCTATCGCTGGTTTGAGTGCGGTCAAGTGCTGATACGAGTTCAGAAGTCAAAATGTTTCATTTTCGGAGCCGAAATTTCATATTCATAATCAGAGCAAGTTCGTTTTAATTCGCTAGAACTCGATACGTTACTGGAAAAACTGGTTTGTTGAGATAATTTTAAACCTGAAATGGAAAATTTCAAGAGCTTTACTATTAAACATCATAGTTAGAAACAAGTGAAAAAAGATCTTTAAAAAAGAAAATTTTTTTGGCAATTGTTTAGAATCGCAGGTCCACCGTTTTTGGAACATGACATCAATTTTCTTTGACCAATTATTTAATTTTTTTTTAAATTTCATCAAAAATCGAATATTTAAAAATAGGCAGAACCGCGATTCTGAACAATTACCAATTTTTTCAAGTATTTATAATTTTTTTATTAATTAAGAAACCTCAAATTGATTTTTGAAAGCTTACCTATTTCTTTCTCAATGTTGACGTTATCTTCATCAACTAAATCTTGTTCCATAGCTGACTGATTATCAGAAATTATTTCTGGTGAAGCAAAGGCTACTGGTGAACGTTTAATACCATTCTTACTTTGACACTCCATTAAAAAGTTTCTAGCTCCTTCTGGTAAATTTTTCACAGCAGCGCAATTAGAAATATCAAACAATTTATCAAGTTTTTCGCAAAACTTTTTGACATTGGTTTGTTGAGCTTTCGATTTTTTTGCTCTGTGTCGATGTTTTTTAATGATGATATACTCGGCATAAAGCTTTTCTAGCTTTCGCTTACTGTGCTGAGGACGAATAGTCGGAATCAAAAAGCCGGCCCAAACAGCATTAACTTCACTAAGAACATCTGATACACTATTCCGAACAGTTTGTTTCAAAGAATGATGTTTGTACATAAACAAGCTCAATATGTCGCGATATGAGGGTAATTTCTTTTTATTGATTGTTTTCATTTCAAATCCGATTAAATAATTGTAGATTTTCTCACCAATTTGTTCAGACATAATGTTGAACTAAAATACTGAATGCAACGTTGACTACAAGTATCGAGATAAGCGTATACGAAGCTTTGTTCACTACCCCCGCGACGCAAGTGTCAAAAAGAAAGCGAAAACTTTCAATTCTGACAATGAATTCGGTCAATAAGAAATCATTCCAACGTAGGGGTTATCGATTCGCTAAGATGTACTTACCTCTTGCGTCTTGCTTTATACGACGCTCGGCCACGATAAACCGTCGCACTATTTACGTCTGTGATTAATTTAGTTTCCCGTTCGATGTCCGAGGCCATAGATTTGTAGGTGTGGCTTCGTACACGGCATACTATCTTGGGGTCCGGAACGAACGTATTTTCGACGTTTTCCGTCCGTCCGAAAAGTCGTCGGACTTTGAAAATCCAGTAAAGCCTTAAAAACCTCCAGATCGAAATTTCAATATCGCGATGGGTTGTGAAATTCTCTCGTCTCTTCGTAAAGAAATGTCTCGTCGAAATTTATCAAATTTTGGCGGAGTAGAACCCGAGGCTCCGTAGTTCAGTGGTCAGTGCGTTGTACTACTGAATAGAAGGTCGGTGGATCGAATCCCGGCCGAACCAACGAATTTATGCGGAGCCACCTCTCGGAAGGC